>JABUQX010078775.1:0-10000 GCA_015478945.1 Trachelipus rathkii
AATAATATATTATAGTAAATAAATATTAATAAATTCATAGATCAAGGATGAACAAGGCAGGATAGGTATACAGGGCATCGGTCATAATAATATTAGCCGTTATAAATACTAATAGTATATTATATATATTATATATAATAATAGAATATATAATTTTATAACTTCAATAAATATATAAAATACTAGCTATAATTATCATTAAAGCAAATATTTTTCAATCACATATCCAAAAAATACAAATAGCTACAGGGCAAAAGAAATACATCTGGGAATGCTGGGTCCATTCTTAGGCGGAAATCAAAAAAAAAAAAAAAAAAAAAAAAAAAATCTCCAAAACTACAATAGCTAAGCAAAAGGAATCATTTTGGAATCCTTGGGTAAAAATTAGGTTGAAACAAAAAAAAATAAATAAAAATAAATTCGGCTATTTTTTTTTTTTAGGACCAGGGGGACATAATATATAATATAACTATACACTTATTGTCAAGATTACACGGCATGTAGGGGGCTGACCACGGGAACCCAGGGACGTTTCATACCCGTAGGGCGGAAGGGCGGAGACCCGACACACCACAATCACGAAGCGGGGTTTCCGGAGACCTCCCGGAGGGGGAATCAGTCTACCCCGTAGTCCCGGAAGGCCGAGAGACCCCGACTCCGGCCATCGGTGGTATACCCTTTGGTATTCTTTAGTAAAAAAAAAAAAAAAAAATAATAGAAAGTCTATTCTTTACGATAATCCAATAAAAGGTCCCTAAAATACGGCTACTCTGAATCATATACATAAAATATCAACCATAATTTTTTCTTATTCTTTATTTTTTTACATTCTCCTATCTAAATTTTACCAGGATTCCAAAATGTATTCCTTTTCGCTGTACTATTGTAGTTGGACATCTTTCTCTTTTTTTCTTTTTTTTTTTTTTTTTTTTTTTTTTATTTTATTTTTTTTTCTACATTTTCCGCACTAAAAATGTACCAACCAGCATTCCAGCAATGTATCCTTTTCCCCTGTATATTGAGTTTTGAGATAACTGAGAATGGCATTGCAAGAATTCTTTACTGTTAAATAAATATCACTTTCATCATATTATATATATATATATATATATATATATATAATATTATACTATATATATATCATATATATATATAAACAATATAATATATATCTATAATATATATAATATTATATATATATTATATATATAATATACTATAAACTGTATATTAATCTATTATAATAATATTTACTATATACAGCTACTACTAATATTATACTATATATATAAATAATATATATATATACTACAATTATACTATATATATCATAATATCTATATAACATGATATGTACAGGAGAAACATCTTTAGTATTTAGTCATAGTTTTTAAACCTTCAGGACAATTTTTTCCCTCGAAATAAAGCTATACTTTTTCCAAAAAATAAAACAATAATAATAATATATAATAATAATCAATATAAAATAATAATAAAATAATAAATAATAATAATAATAATAACTAATATAAATAAATCAATAATAAACACGGTCAACCAAGAATTTGTCCCAAAGACAGAAGCCGTGTTTGCAATATTTTTTTCAATGTAGAATTCAACAATATAAGTCAATTTCTTCTCTATCAGGCCACATTTAAAGATCCAAGGTATGCCACAAAATTTCTCTGTTTAACTGAAAAAACATCAGTGATTCAAGCCTGTAAGAAATTTTATAGCTGAAACTGCTGTGAAGTCCTTGGAAAAACACTAAATCTATCATTCTTGGCCATACTCACACACACACGTTCAACTCAACGGGCACGGAGGAATGGGCTAAAAGCGAGAGAACAGTATTGAACGTCAGAGATCTATTCCGCATGTAACTACAGATTGATCAATTTTGTCAGAGTTCTATCTCTAGAATGACTCTGAGAGAGCCGTACCTATCCCTGCCTATCCTTCCTTGTTTTCCAGAAATTAATTGCCTTGTTGATACAAATTAAGATCTAGACCATTGCTACTTGCAATTCCTATACATATATCAGACTCTATATACATTATTTATTGGATAAACATAAACATATAATAATATCAAGATTCCTTTATTACAAAAATCAATCAATATTTAATAAATGTTGACGATAACTTAAAGTTTTTCCTCAATTAATAAACAACTTATTGAAAGATAACTAAATTACATAACATTAAACTTTAATGAATATATTAATAATTAGCACACGACCTAAAAATTAATTATCTGTACACTACCTACTATTCACATGAAATAATATACGGTTAAATACTAATATACAATAGATCCTAATACTTACTAATCAACACGTAAAGTAACTAACCATAGCAAACAAGGCACGCTAACCTATCTCACCTTTAACTTATATTTGATCAAAAATCAGTGTCTCTATAACAATTAACAATTTGTTTAATATATTAATATATATATATATATAAAATATTATAATTATATATATATTTACTAAATAATAATATTATGAGGAGTAATAATAATTAAACATACATAAATGTTATATCAACAATATACTTGAGAGAAGAGTATTATTATTATGAGAATGTTTAATTTATAATAATAATAGCGCTGTGAGAATAGCAAATAACAATGGGGATATATGAAAACTGTAGATATAGTAATATTTGTAGTTATATTAATATAAGCCGGAGTGAGGACTATGAGAGATTACCAATCTATTATCTCGACCTACTTAAAGGTCTTAAATACATGTTCGTTAACATGATATCTAGATAAGTAAATTAAAAATGGTATGATGGAGCGTTAAAATTAGAAAGAGAACTTAGAAGATCGAGGTAGTGCCCGTTAACCAGCGAGAATTACAACGAGCGGTATTAGTATTAAACATGTTACAATTCAATAGGATCGGAGAGTGAACTGAGCGAAACTAAAGAGATGACGACATTCCTTACACATAGTGAGAGCTCAAACTAGATGAGAGAAACAAATTGAGGCTATATAACGTGTAGTCCTGTGACGTCACTATTCTATCGATGTTTCACAAGAGTATAGAGCACACTACTAATTATGTAGTATTAAAAGCGGTATATTATCTTGGAAGGCGGAAACACAGTAACAGATGTATGGTTTGAGACAGAATATGTGATCAAGTATACTAGCAGTTTATGGTAAGTGGCAGTGAGCACATTGGGTAAGAGTCCGCGAGAGTGTTGATATACATTGTAAGACTATGGTTGAGAGACAGATCAACCGCGCGAGAGTGAATAACAACTGTCATACACACGGAAACTTCATAATTATATTCGCTAAGCAACATTAGACAGTTTCTACTAGGCATTCTTTAACAGTAGAACTAGAGAGGACGCGCAAAAAAGGCACCGACAATGAATAAACAATATCATAGTCATTAATAATAATTCGATGAATTAGAATTAACTGAAAAGTTCCGAACACTAAGGCTCGCCATCAACCGTATGTGAAATATGTGGCGTAGGCGTGCAGTGTAATCGTGACACGCTGATATACCGGACCAACGCACTGTCTTAGGGTGAGGTCGGATGCAGAGTGGTTTATAGGTTCTCTACTCGTACACTCTCGGCCTATGCTAATTGTAGAATCAGCTAGTTCCGAAAAGGAACCTTCTCATGCCACTTTTTCATGGAATATACGTATTTAGAAAATAACTTAAGATGCTCATAAAATTTTATAATTTACTATAATTAGGCTTAGCATTATAGGTGTTCAGTATATATATAATGAGCATCAATCTTTAGGTAGAGCTAGTTTTAGGTGTGAGAATAAAAATTACAATAAATAATTATAGTAAAATGAATTATGAGTTTATAAATATATAGTGGTGTGAAGTAGAAAGGCGATGAAATGTGGAAGATAAAACGATAAGATACATGAGATCGTTTATATTAGTATTCGAGATAGATTTGAAATTAGATGTCAAGAGGTTGTAATATATATAAGCACTTAGAGAGATCGTATTAAACTAACTCGTTTATAAAATAGTAAGGAGGTTTTGAAATGCAACAGGCCGTACCTGTGCGAGACCAAAGAAAAGTGGAGTTCCTATCCGAGTAGTAAGGAACGCTTGAAGGGATTGTATATATAGTTTATGGCCACGAGTTGCGAGTTAGAAGACCACGTACTATATAGTCAAGACGTAGAAGAGATGACACAAGTTTTGTGATACCATGTAATAGATATCTATCATAGTTATGCGTCTTTGCACACATCAAGCCCTCTTAATGCGGCTTGGACCACTACACAACTTGAAACAAGATCCTCTAAGGGATCTTCTCTTTCTGCAATGCTAATGATTTGTCACTAGCGGGTAAAAACAGGGACGTACGTATAAAGCGAGGAGCTTTACCTTGATTCAGTAACTACATTGACCAAGTCAATCGTTTTTTATTCTTTGGGCCCCAATTCAACTAAACCCACTACTATCTTCTGTTCCTGGTGACGTCACTGACTATATAAAAAGGAAGCGACACATTTACAAACTAGTCACAGCCGTTCAATATCAGAGGTGAAAAATCTAAAAGGTGAGGAAGTACTTATTAATTTTTTCTAATATATATTATATATCATATTTAAATCAATAAATTTTCAATTTTAGAATAAACAGTCAGTATATTAATTAATAAAATAAACATTAATTAAATAAACAAAAATAATAAATTACATAAAAAATCACATTGATATTTAAAAATTACATTATAATTAATAATTAATATCTAATTCATCTATATAAAAAATTATCAGCTATCAAGTAAATACATACTTATATAGTTGTAATTTACAAGTTGGAGGATTAAATGATTATCTATATTTAATAACTTATCATTCACATAAAATAATTCATATAACACCTACTTTTATGTAAAGCGAATGATTAATCTATTACAATTTAGAATAGTCTATCAGGAGAGATAAATGAAATTAGTAAAGGCATAAAGATTAATTAACCAATGATCAAATTTCCAATAAAAAGATTAAAGTGATTAAAATCGAACGAGAGCTTACTTAAACAATATTTATTCTCCTTTTTATTATAAATCTAATAATAGTTGGTGGGACTGGCTTTTTTTTTCTTTTTTGCTGGTGATTTTCCTTAAGTTTCATTTTTCTGAACGTCACATTTCCAAAATCAAACATAACTCCAATTGACTTCTGAATTTTACAATATTGGTACTAGGCAAATTCTTCATATTGAATGATTGCTATATCGATATTCTAATCATTTCTGATGCTCATACACAGTATTTTCCAAGCTTTCACAAGTTTGCGTGAAAACTTATTTAATTTAGTAATACCATGACCCTTACATTAAACCTTATAATAAAAAAATAAATATCAATTAGTATAAACTATAAATGTAAAAGTGATGATACAAATCAAAGTAAGACATAAACAGTCCACAATACGGAACGTTGTTAAGGGAAATCGGTCATTGATGCCTTGATGTCCTGTGGTGAAAAAGTCTAAATCTTTCCCCTTCCGTTCTTATTGTGAATTAGTCTCTCTTGAATATCTCACACCATCATATATACTTTTATACTTATTATATATATATATTTAGGATATATATTATATATATATATAAGGCTGGCTGAGTATATACTATATACGAAAGGTTTTAATATTAAATACTATATAGTATATATATATATATAATTATATATAATATAATATATTTATTTATTTATATATATATATACTTAGCTAACGAACATCCGAGCGCACAATTTTTTCAAATATAATATTATCTCATTATAATTATTTTAAAAATCAGATATCCACAAGAGATATACTATTTGTATTTACATTGTATAAAAAATCACATATCAAAGTGGTTGTCTGTTAGTTTCTCTATGAATGAAGCTACACATATATAGTTATATAGTTCATTGTGACTTACAGCATTCTCAATTTCTGATTATAAACGAGGTGCACATTACTCGAAAATGTCTTGAAATTAACATAAGGGAAGAAGAGTACGAAATCAGGCAGTATCTATCACGTTTAAAAAGTAGTTAAGTTGAATAAGTAAATAAAGGAGACAAAATGATAATAATCTATTATCAAAATAATAAAGGCACGTAATAAGATCCAATATATACTATGGTAGAGCAATGCACGTGAATATACATATTTTGCATCACAACATATTAAGATAATGATTGATTGACTGCTAAATTGTTTTCTGGTAACATTTAGGCTTGCAGAGGTGTTGGTATAGTTGAATAAGCCAAAAATAAGTACGTATCTTTAAGTATATGTTCTATGAGCAGCACACAGCACTACGTAATACAATATTAGTAAATGTGGAAAAGATTGCGGGCAACACATTATAAAGTGTGCATAACATACATCAATTTGCATCAATAACAATTAATGAGAGATAAATAAAAAAGCGACTACTGCACTCATTTATGTTATATCAGAGATTAATTGACACTGACATCTTTTGATATCATTTAGTTGAGCAATAGCATCTTTCAATGTTAAAAATCGTTCTTACGAACGACTATCATTAATAACGATTGAGCATACCGAAGCCACATTCCCATACTCGAGACTATATCTCAGCTCCAAAAAGACTAGCGTCAATGCAGAGAAAAGCCTTATTGATAGGCATCTGTGACATTATGAATCAGTGGTATCTGGGCGAGATTAACGTTGCAATGGTTGAAAGTCGTATGAAAGCTCGGAACACGTCTGTCTATAAGGAATGTATAACACACAAGAGAGTGTCGGAGTCGGAGTCAGGAGATCGACAGTGAGACGGGGAGACTCCAGTTACAGATTTATGAACGCAGGATGGAGTCGCCACAGTCGGAGTCGGACAGTCGGGTAATTTTGCAAGAGCGTGGAGGCTGCCGGAGAGATCCGCGAATAGAGTCAGGAATGATCGCTTAATTTTTGCGGAAGAGAGTTCGGAAGTCGGAGTCGGAGTCTGAAGTATACGGGAGATTGGATGAACCATCCTGGGTTCAATGATGATTGAAACGTTTGCAGCAGTCGGGCGGGATAAAATTATTAAAGACTGACGAAAGATTAATAAATTGTTGACTCCTGGGACTGAGTGCAGCTTCAAATACAGGCGTCAGAGAAAATGCTACTTAGTTTGTATACTCTCAGATCATTTATAATATTGAATAGTCTACGAGAGAAGCTTCTACATTCTACACTCTAACGATCCGAGCGAGATGATGTCCAAAGTCGATAGAATTTACTTAACCTACCGGCACCCTTTATGTTTCATTCTCGGGATTTGAGTTATTCCTATATAAAATCCAAACACTACCGGCACCCTCTTTCATCACTTTAATCCACCTACACCCATAACAATATGATTGTAGATAATTGAAGGAATCAAACAGAACTCATGGCTACGAAGAGAAATTCTCCTCATTGACAATCCGATATTATTAAACTAGCCTTTGTTGTCTCCTACGAGATTGATCCCCCAATCTACACAAAAAAGAAAAGGCGCGTAAAGCTTAACTGAAGCACTAATTCAACGAGTATATCTAGGCACTTGTATATGCAGGTACCATCTGTAAGAAAGGGCTGGGTGTTCAGATACGTCTATTCCACAGACACATTAAAAAGGATTATACTAAGTTACTTACAAAAACAGGTCTCGTGCAACGTCGCTGAACCTATGAGAGAGAGAGCGTATACATTGCCGATCACCGAGTAGAGGAAGCACGCCATTTTACGGGTTTACTTAAGTCTTTTTGATTTGCGTAGGTCACTTCTTTAGATAAGTTTCCACGAGAAGACACTTAAGTACGAAACTAAAGCTGTCTAGATTGACATTGGAACGAGGCACATTATATCAGATTCAAGAAAGCGCTACTGTAATAGATATAATAACAAATGAAACAAAGTAAGTCACAATGGTCCTTCCTAAATAGTACTACAATAATCTACAATTAAACTATTAATAATTAAAATATATGATCATTTAGTACTGACACATGAAATAAGAAAGTATGAAAAATTTAAAATGTAACCTTGAAATAGTTATAATAAAGAAATATTAATTACAATAGAAGCTGAAAAAATTAGCATAGATTACATTAAAAAAGATAAATAAAAAAATTGCTTCGAAATAAAAAGAATAATAATAATAATATGCACTAAATATCTTCCTCCAACGCAAGTTAGCGTGGAACTGCTTTTTTTGCTCTTCGCATTTATAAAATCAGAACAAAGAGGAAAAATGAAGGAGAACCTGACAGATGCCTATTCTATTTGTAAGAACTAATCATTCAATAGTAGATGATATAGCTGTAAGGTCATGTAAGTAACGTAATGTAGTAGTCTTATTATATACCTATATATTTCATATATTATTAATATATATATTATAAATATATTATAATATATATTTATATATTATATATATATCTAAAATATATAATATATAGTCTTATAGCAAGATAACCTTTCTAAAAACTGCTCAGATGGTCATAATAAATCAAACCTATAAATTAGTTAAACCTTTCAAAAAATTTTTGATGGCTTAAGTCTCTAATTATAATTTTTAATAATAATAAAAATATAGTAATCAACGAAGCAAATTAAGAGTATATATTTATAGAAATGAGGAAACATATTGTAGTTGGTGAAGATTTCTTATGGTTGGAAGTATATATATATACATATATAATATAATATATATTATATAATATATATATATATATTATATATATATATATATAATATATATATATATATATATATATATTAGTGATGCCACCGATCACATGGTATCGTATCGTGGTATCGCCGATTTTTCAGGTATCGGTATCGGTAATCGGTAATCGGGAAATTTGATAGTAGTAATCGGTATCGGTACCGGTATCGGCAAAATTTTGCCGATACTTTAACCGATACCACACATTTTGCCATCTTTACTATATATATATATATATATATATATATATATATATATTATAATATACTAATAGATTATATATATTATATATTATTAATATATATATATATATATATAATATATATATATATATATAATAATATACACGCACCATGTCCCGCATTGCTGCAGGTGGTGTTGGTAGTTGAAAAGGTTTTGAGCATTATCAACACTTCGCGAAGCAAGGTTTGAAAAAAAGGGGGTTTTTTCAGGCCCTTGCTATCGACGAAGAGAAATTAAAATTTTCTTTAATCGAACTCGTCGACTTCGAAGAAACGTCAGCTTCAACCCTTTCTAGAAATATCAGTTTCAAATTTTTCTTCTTTTTTAATTTTGCATAGAGTCATATATGCTTTTATTAATGAGATAGCATATATATATATATATATATTATATATTAATATATATATATAATATATATATATCATATATATATATATATAATAAATATATATATTATATATATAATATATATATATATATTATATATAATATATATCGCATTCTGTCTGACTATTTCCCTATCTATCTGACCTACTGTAAGTAATGTAGGCGTTTTCGTTTTGCATCTTATCGTTACAGTCAAGAAACTGCTCGAGTTTTGCGTTTCCGGTTTATGCTAAACCTTAGAGCAACTCGACAAGAATGCTTACCAAACGTAAACAATCTTCCTTATTCTATAAGGTCGCTATTTCCTGTGATTGCTGAATTTAACACGTTCTTACGAAAAAATGTGAACAAACAAGATGGCGGCGTGGGGTAGGCCCGTTTGAATTGATAAATATTTCATTCAATAAAATCGGCTTTAAATCTAATTTCTTCCAAAATCGCATAAACTCCATCACAATAGTTGATCAATTTTTTGTAAAATAAACTTTGTTATTTTTTTTTTATTCCTGTTTATCCGAATCGACCGGTTCCATCACAACAACTGTTCCATTGTTTGCAAAAACAAAAAGTAAAAATCCGTAAGAATCGTGTTCCGTTTTTGCACGAAAACCAGGCAATTAGTTCAGGCAATCAGAAGTACC
>JABUQX010078775.1:15000-31727 GCA_015478945.1 Trachelipus rathkii
TAAAAAAAAAAAAAGCAAAATTTAATAGAAAGTCTATTTAATTTTAATTTGAACCAATAAATGGGGATAAAAGGTCTCTAAATAGGCCTTCTAATCATATTACTATAATTATTAACAATAATTTTTTTATTATTATTATTATTTTTACATTTTCTTATGTGAAATTTTACCAGATTCCCAAAATTTATTCCTTTTCCTGTGTCTATTGTTTTTTTTGATATATATAATTTTTTTTTTTTTTTTTTTTTTTTTTTTTTTTTTTTTTTACATTTCAGGTACTAGCATTTTGGACCAACATTCCAGCAATGTATTCCGTTTTACTGTAGCATTAATAGTTTTAGATACATATGACGGATAATCGAAAAGCTGACCAACAATAAACTTATTAAAAAGTACCTTGTATTGTTTTTATTTTTTTGTTTGTGGTTAGCATGAACCTTAGCTAAAGATTTTAATTTTGGTAGTAGTTGGCGTATAAATTATATTGACCTTTGTTTAGGAAATTGACACGCCTTAGGGTGTGTGTAGGTGTGTTTGTGCGCATGAACATGTATTTGATAAATATTTAGTTGACTGGGACAGTCTGATAGGTCCAAATCGTTGGCCCTCTAACTGGTTCCTTGTTTCCTTATCTCTATCTGAGGTAATACTACGTAACTTTGAATCTAAATATAAATTTCTGATTGACAAAACGATATGATGTGAAAAGCAATGACGAGATGTTTGATTGTTTAAGCTGTCGAAATATCAGCGGCGTTAGATGTTCATCACTTCACATTCATGTGAAGTACAACTCATTAAAAACTTTATTGCACATCGAATGCAACTATATGCTATTTTAGATTACCAAGGCCGACTACTATTTTTAAAGAAAAAAATAAGAAAAGATTTTCCCAGACAAAATGGACAAAGCTCACGAATGGGCGACACAAGGTAGGTGGAAATTTCGATGGATGTTACGACTAATGAATTTTTAAAGCATTGTTGAAGCTTAAGAGAGTTTCAATGGATCAAGATATTAACCTTTTATAAAAAACTTAGATCTTTTCAAGCCTTTAGCAAAAGTAAATTTGCTATAAGTTTATTTATTTATGTTTTAACTTTATTCTCAAACACTCTTGAATTATGTATTACATTGCATTCTCTATAATTAGTGACAGCAACTGCTCTTAACCATATTGGAAATGTGATGTTTGTTTAGAAGGGTTTTCAAGCAAACATCAACGAAACATTTTCAAACATTTTGGAAGTTGCAACAGAACTTCTGCTTTCTGATAATGAAGAAATTATAATGCCTCTTGTGAGAATCAATTTAAAATGAAAAGATATAGGGCAATTACAATTTATATTCTTGATGATTTTTCAAACCAGTTAGAGACCAAGTTCGCGAATCAAAGATCCACACTTACTAATCTTTATTAAGTTACTTATTCCATCGACATCTATCCAAAATAAGGATTTTAGCATTTACCTCACTCAAAATGTGAAATCCAAAACAATATTTCACTACTCTGAAAAGGCTCAAAGCAAACTTTTTCAATTTCTACATGAAAAGAAAATCTAGCAGAATTGGCTTTAAGGAGTGTTCATCATAGCTTCACAATATAAATGGAGGAAGTTATTAATCATTTTGCTGTTAAGAGATCAAAATTAGGAATTTTTTATATGAATAAAATTATCTTTTTTTTTATTTCCAAATTATTATTAATATTTTATTATTTTATTCCTTTTTGAAAGTAATATATATATATATATATATATATATATATATATATATATATATTATATATTATATATATTATATATATATATATTATATATATATAATATATATATATATATATATATATATATAATATATATATATCTTAATCTAAACATCCCCGGATTTTTTTTTGGCTACATCACCACAGGTGTCCCAGCCTGGTCCGATCCCTCGTTCTTTATATAGTAGATGCTAAATATTGCATAATTGCATATTTGCATCTAACCTTATATAATGTTAATATATATATATATATATATACTATATATAATATATATATTATATATATATATATATATATATATATATATATATATATATATAATATTATATATATATATATATATATATATGTATATATATATATATATATATATATATATATATATATATATATACTATAATATATATTAATATATATATATATAATAATATTTATATAAATATATATATATATATATATACAACATCATGCATCATATCATCATCACCCCCTTCTCTCCCCAAGACTGGGGTTTAGGTGCGAAGCATGCACTTCATAGACAGAAAAAAGTAGAAGAATATACGAAAAGTCGAACAGAAAGCCCCAGCCTTAACCGCCCCCTTTAAACCTTTTAGTGAGAACTCGTCCTTCAGAAAACCACCTTAAGAGCTCACTATGGCATCTCGTCAAATGTGGGGTTTAATCCCTTGGCGAAGTGGCCACAACAATACCCCCTCACCAAACATCGCCATTCACCACTATTATCCACCTTTCTTTCTCGCCTCTGCAACTCACATTTTTCTCCTCCAGCAACTTCTTACTGACTGCTCAATCCAATTTTTCCTGTCTCCCAGTCGTTTCGAATTTCCCATCCACACTCACCACTAAACGTCCGCTTAACCAACGCGACTATATCCGTCATCCTTTCACATGATGAACCATCTCAACGTCTTTCATTTATTCTCTAATTTACTCCACACCACACATTCTCTAATATACGTTCATTTCTCATTTATCAATTCTTCTCCCACCTAACTCCCCTAAGAGTTGTCCATCTGAAAACATTTTACTTTAGATCTATACCTCTATTCCAGACCTAGTCTCAGTACTATACATTAACACAGGTAAACAACATACCTCTCAATATATTATATATATATAATATATAATAGATATATATATATATATATATATTATATATATTAATATAATATATATTATATATATATAATATATATATATATTTATATATATATATATATAATTTTCATAAGAACTAATTTTCTAGAGGGTGGAGTCGGAGTCGAGTCGGAGTCGAAAATTGTCGGAGTCTGAGTCGGAGTCTGAGTCGGAGTCGGTGACGTTGGAACGAAGCTACATTTCCTATCTCAGTTTTTCTCTTCCAAAGAGCTAGCTTGTCGAAGAAAGCCTTGATGGTATCTGTGTGCATTATGATGGTGGTATCTGGGCCCTATAGTTGCCAGTTGAGTCGATTCAAAGCTTCGAACACGTCTGCCAAATAGGCAAAATTACACTTAAACGGGTCTCGAATATTTTTTAAAAACTGCTCCATCTCCTTCCCCCTTGAGCTGCAAGAAGTATCTGCAATTCATCAAAGAACTCAAATACACGAGCAAGAACATTGCCCTTTCGCAACCAACGAACAGATGTGTAGAAGAGGAGGTCTTGGAGGGAAGAATCCATGTCTTGGCAACTGACGAAACAACCTAGTGTTGAGTGCTCGTCCTTTGATATGGTTGACGATGCGGATCACAGTTACGAAGCTGAGCTCGAGGGCAGCAGGGAGAGTCTTGAAGCCAAGAGCCTTATGGTGGATCACGAAGTATCTTATAATTATAGACGAATTCTTCCTCTTGACCAGAGTTCTAAATCCTGACTTGGAGCCGAGCATGCTGGGAGCTCCGTCCGTGCACACGCCAACCAACTTTTCACATGAGAGATTTTCCTCTTGAAAGAAGTTGGAAACGATGTTCATAACATCTTCAGCCTTTGTAGGTGTTATCAGTGGCTTGCAGAAGAGAAACTCCTCCTCAATTCGATTTTCCGAAACAAACCGAACATAAACTAAAAGTTGTGAAAGCTGTGCGACTGTCTGTTGTTTCATCAAGTTGTATTGCAAAGAAAGGAGATTTTTGTATTTTCTCCGTCACCTGAAGTTTGATATCCTGGGACAGCCTCTATTATGCAAGATTTAATGGTGTCTCTATAATTGTGTGTCTTCTGCTTCGCTATAAGAAGGTATGATCGAGGACAAGCACGAGCAGCCTCTATCATGTAAGGTTTAACGAATGTCTCCAACTGTGTGTGGCTTCTTCAGCTTCGTCATAAGAAGGGAGATCCTGTACGAGGCTTCGACGATCTTAGACTGTTGAAAGAGAATTCGTGTTCCAGTGATCCAATGCCCTGACCAAAAACTGAGCTTGAGGCTGAGTGTGTTCTTTAGTTTGGAAAGTATCGACAAAAATCCACTTGCTCAACCACTATCACGGATGAACCATTTTGAGATGCTCCTCAGCTTGACGGTGCTCGTCAATTTAGCAAACGTTTTCTTGCAGATTACGCAATGTGGCAATTGAACGGCATTGTTAACGATGGCTGAAAAGACAAAGTTGAGAAAACTGTCATTGTATGTGTCGTTTCTTCGATATATTTTTAATTGATAAAATTTAATGCAACTTCTATGAATATTGAAATGTATAAATAAATTAAACATGACTGTTTGTGCGTCTTCTTCGACATATTTAAATTGATAAAATTTTGAGCTTCTTTGTATAAAATGTATAAAATAAATTAATTACATGACTGTTTAGCCTTAGCTAAATGAGTCGTTCGTAAAAGAAGACCCACTTCTAGTTTCCTACAAGATCACACACACACACTAAAAACACAATATAACTGATATATGAAAGTTCAGCCTGAATGCTGGTGGCTATTCAAAATGTTCTGAAATGTGTCTTATCCAAACCCCCTGCCAAAACTAAACTACGTTCCCATAAAAAGATATAAAATTTTACAGTATCCGCCATCTATTAAAAACAAACGCTGATATTTGATCTGCATTAATGACGTCACACCTTTAGGTAATACAAAAGTTGTATTTGGTGGGTAAAGCGGCGAATTGGGTACATTTAGTAGCTCAACATCTGTTCTTCCTATCCTTTCAGCTACTTTCATATTTATAAAGAAAATGTTATAAACACTACCCATCAACACTAACATGACATTACACTCACTTGAAAACCACTACAAATATAGATAGGTATAAAAGAAAAATAGATACAGTAGATAAATAGATAGATAGAAGATAACAGCGTCTGATGTCATATAAAGAAACTTTTTATAGATACGGTATATAAATATATATAGATATAGAAGATAATAGCGTCTAATGTCGTATAAAGAAATTTTTCATACGAGTCCACGAAACGAACTACTTTGTAGTCGAGTCATTTTTCTACGCGACGATCTTTTGTTTCTTGGATTAAAATGACCGAAGCAGAAGGAATATTAATAGCTTTTGACGACAAAGAAAAGAGAGAAAGTAAAATTCTCTCCATTTGTATTCATCTCACCCACTGTATAATATATTATATATACTATTATATATAATTATATTATATATATATAAATATATAAAAAATTGGAATGATTATAGTAATAGTTATTATAATAATTATAATAAATCATAATACCTAAAGTATATAATAATAATAATATATAAATATAAATATATATATCATAATAATAATATAATATATATTATATATATATAAAATAAATGTATATAGTATATATATATATATATATATTATATAATATATGTATATTATATATAATTCATATATTTATATATAAATAAACTATATACTATATTATAATAAAATATATATACACTTATAATAACTATATATATTATATAAGTATATATATATATATATATATTATATTATATATATATAAATATAATATATACTATAATACTATATATATAGTATTATAAATATTATATATAATACTAGTTAATAATTAAGATTTTAAGAAATAAGCTAAACCTTCTTTGGAAATATTATGGAAAAATTTACTGCCCTATTTACAGTTATGAATAAATTTATTGGCCACTTTCCACAACTTTTATTCAAATCCTAAATTTAAACAAATATCGTCAGCAAGCTCTAAACTTTTTTTTTTTAACTAATATCACAAAATTTGATCTTCACTTTACACTTTTATTTAAAAAAAATAAAACATCTAACTGATTACAATACGAAGCTTTCGTCCCTATGTGGAGATACCCTCTTCAGGTAGCCCCGCGTTCAAGGCACATCAACGAGAAGTCAAAGAATTGAGAGTTTTCAACTGTCTGCAAATTTTGAAGTTGGTTGGTGTTTTCTATTATTTGTTTATAGAAAACACTACATACTTACAAATCTGTGTGATGTTGGGTCAATGTGGTATAACCTTTGAAAAATGAATCAACTGATTGACAATGAGGGAGGGTGATATTGTCTCCCTAAGATGTAGTTTTTAGGTTTATTCCGCCAGCCATTTGGATAATCTTATAGGTTGGCTGTTGATGTTTCTGAATTTATGGCGGGCGGAAAGGGACGGTGTTACTGCCTATGGAAATCCCATATCGAGGAACTTCACATACCTCCCGTAAAACTGAGAAGAGATGGAATGGCATTAAGAGTTTTTAAAGGCTTTATATAGTTCGGGCGCACTGGGGAATGATTAAAATCAGTATTAACTAAGTGATTGGTTGAAGGCTAATTGGCAGTTTTTTTTAAGGGATTTTTTGTGAGTATTTAGTAGGTGTTTTTGGTTCTTTAACATTTTAATTTTATTAAATAATCTGCTTTATTTAGAATAACTATATAAGATATAAATCATGATACTCTAAAGTGCAGCAGTAGTTAATACTACTTGCTAAACAATTTTCCAAAAAATTTAATTAAGAAACTTCATCCCTATAAAAGAATGATAAACCTCAGTTATTAGCAGAGCACTCGATAAAGGGAAAATAATATTAGTTATTCTAAATAAATTTTCCCACAATTTTATATTTTCACCTTTTCATCATCTTTATTCGAAATAGAATGTTATAAGAATAATAAACGCTGTAACACGCAATTAGGGTTGGTGAACAAAAATTTACTACAACTAAAGGCTATATCTTACAGAGGTTTACTATAATAAATGTATTAATAAAATATTATTTATCCATTTACATATACGTTGACTTATCGTGTTACAATCTAACTCGTTTTATACAAATTTCATGTTCTTCATCGAAGATGTCCTCCTCGAACTCCTCATTCTCTGGGGGAATTCCATTTGTACAAGTTCCTTGGCAGTTGCTGCAGACCAAAGTGCATTTTACACCAACCTTTCGAAATACGATCAAAGTACCACGAGACATTTTCTGAAAACTAAAATTGTTCAATATACAGTCCAAGGAGCCTCACTGAGTCCATGGTTTGTAGGGGTTCAAGGGCCCCGTCGTTACCTACGAGAGATAGAACCACACCTAAACAGTCTTCTGCGTGGCAGGAAAGGTTTGCCGCAGCCTACTGTCGCATTCGCATCTTGCTAAAATATCTCCTAGTTTAGAGCATGCTGCTGATCTGGTCCCTTTTGTGGGTATGGGCAGTGAACAAAGATCAGCTTCAACGTTGTTGTGGAAGAGCGATTTCAAGAATGGGTAGAATATCTATGGTATGTTTCAAATTAAGATTCACAGAGCTTCTGTACATAGTGCCCAAGAACAACTTTGTTCTTCAGCTAGATGATATTTTCATCTGGCGTAGATAAGGCAGTTAAAACATATCGGCAATGGCTTTGTGTCTTTCATTTTTCTAAAAACAGTTTGAACCAACTGATGATTTGCCTTCTTTTTTTTAAGCAACGAAGAGGTGGTGTCCGCCACCACATAAATGTTTTTTTAAAAAAATTCTTGGTGAAAATTATACCCAGGATCCGGTAACTCCAAATAGTGAAGTAAATTCATTTTATTTGATTTATCATAATTTTCCTTTCCCTGGGTTTTAACAAATAATCTCGTTTCGATGGAGCAAATTCGATCAGTGTGAAAAGTAAATCTATGTTTTACTCCTATAATTACCGTGTTATAATCTTCAGTAGATTTTTCGATTCCGCATAGCACAATACTTGTGTCAGCATCTCCACCAGTTGTTCTTGCTTCAATGCCTTCAATTGACATTTTCTGAGATGGCATAATGATTAATTTTGATTTATTAATGTTGTTTGTGAGGAAATGTTGTTGCTGAACTGTCACCTTCATGGTCTCATCAAAATTTATGTCAACACATGTTGTATTGATACTTCTTCGTTTTTGTTCAGCCTGTTTAGTGCTGTTCGTGGTCTCACTGTAACCATCGAACACAACAGTGCACTTGTTACCTAGTGATTTTTAACATAACTAATATACTGCTTGCATACATAGGAAAAAGTGGACTAAACATTCCACTTAACGCGATGTAGAAGGAAGCCACCGTCAATCACATTTGCCGTTACCTTGAGATCCATTGGCGTTTCATTAACTGGGAAAAATTCGTACAGGGCAGATTTTTTTGTTTTCCTTATTCCATTTTCATTGAAGAGAGATAATGAGAAAGGTGCCAATTCGTATCAACAGATCCTTTAAGTCTTCATCACTTTTTTTGGTGATTGCAATTCTCTGAAAAATGAGGAGAGGCTCAACAATTTCCATTACATTATTGATTTTGACCGTACAGTTCATATAAGCCAAGGATAATACTTTCTGTTTCCGATTATGCTTCACATCTCCAAAGTTTTGCCCAATGAACTTTGTCATAGTGGCCTTTCCCACTTTCAACGCTTTGTGACAATTTACATTGTTGTTTCCAACAATGCCTGTTGCAGGAGATACCACAGAAGCTAATTTTGGAAAAGGGCAATGGTAACTGAACCAATCAGACAACTTCAGCCTATCCGCTTCATCCCTGGTTTGTCGTGACTGACGATAGTCTACATGATGTTTTCCAATTAAAAAGTGCCACCCTGCAAAATCCTCCAATGAAAAGCAAATGGAAGTACTTATTGCTGCCCCACCAACCAACTTAGCCAGCACATAGTCAGTAATCCCCCTTACCCTTGTTAGCCCACCAGGGTTCTTCATAGAGCGCATAAGAATCTGTTCTATCGTCATATCAGACCAGACCCACACCCAGAAGGTCGTCTGTCTATGATACGGTAAAGCCTATTCCCGTTCTTTAGAAAAGTCTCAAACCCAAATGGATGGTGGATTGAAGAGCCCCATTATATCCTGTAGATACATGTGAGAACACTTGGCATACTTTAAGTGTCCACTACTATGAAAAAAGGGAATCCTCTGCTTGACCAGTCAAGGTGAGACTCACAATCACCTGAGCGTTAGCTGCTAGAAAATTTCATAATGGATACCAGTCAAAATACTGCAACCCTCTTCCATAAAATAAGCTTTGGGGTCCCATTTTCTTTTAGTAGATCCAGTTTTCTTTCATATTTTTCTGGAGTAACGCAAGATAATGAAAAGGACATCTTCTTTGAGTATACATCACTACACTTGGTCAGTCTATATCCTCTAGGTAATTCATAACATTTTAGTCTGATTTCAGCCTTTACTTCATCTTGGATAACTACTCAAATTTTATTTAGACATAATTTGGGCTATAAACAGTTTAAACGAGCAGGTGCCTCTCGAGCACAGCTTGAGTAAATGTCACATGCACAGGCATCATTCTGCACAGAGTTTAGCTGCAATATGGTGGGCACAAAATGCCTCCTTAAGACTACTGCCTGTCCATAAAATGTGTCCAATACAAGCAGATTCGCAGTACGGACAAAGTGTCGTGAAAAGCCCCTGAGTCTAAATTAACAACTACTTAAACTCCAATAGGGTCATCTTGACCATGCAAGCCACAATTTTCCTACTAGCTAAGTAGAGGTGGCTGATCAAAAGAGACGAAGTCAAGTCGTTATCTCATGCTTCTGACACTCTTGTGATTGTGCATGTGAGAGTGCATATGATTGTGTTGTAAGTACACTTTGGATGGTGCATTTAATTAAATGGAAGGCAATATAGCACTCTTTTTAGGATCACCTTCTCACAGAGACTAGCGCATCACAAGCCCTTCCAAACTCTGCATTATGTCAATGGCATCCCAAGCTCACTTTCCCAGTCCATTCCGCAAAACACATCAAAAAGCTGGGGCAACAGAGACATCTTGAAGAATGGCCGTCTTTTGTATCTGATGGCTTATCCACTTGGAGAAGAACCTGGCTTGCAAATCAGTATCAAATGGTAAATGAACATCTAACAAGCACAACGGCAGTACAAATCAAGTGGTAATACTAATCTTTAAGCCCATTTAATGAATAAACATTACAGTATGTTTTAATACAGATTCTTTCATAACTCCAGTTCGTACTGAGTAAACAACTTCGATCTATGGGAAATCACTATTATACTATTATTTTTGTTTTATCATGCACCTATCAATAATTTTGTGCAAAAAAAAAAAAAAAAAAAAAAAGAAAAAAAACAAAAAAAAAAAAAAAACTTGTTTTTGAAAATCGAATCACGAGCTGAACTCGAGGGAAGAACTCTGCTTCAACGGTCTTCTAGTGATTGTTGATAAGATGGCTGTGAGAGGAATTTCTCAATAAGGGCCTGCAAATACCTTTGGGGTCTAGTGTTTGTCTCTGACAAGAAGGTATGAACAACGACGATATTCTTAATACCACACTGAAAATATTGGCTTCCTTTTCATCTCATTGTGGCTTGCGCTAAAGAAACTCCACTAAAATTCCTTATATTTCTGTAACCTTACGGCTCCATCCCCATTTTCCGTTCAAAATTATCCAAATCGAAAATTTGAGCCACATTTTCCAGTCCATTCCTAAAGCAAGTTATCTTCGAATCAGTTGTATCACACAAAGAGTAAGTTTCTGTGATATATAAGTATATATACATTACGTATATAGATAGTAATAGAGAATCAGTATATATATAATAGTATATATAATAATATATATAATATAATTATATGTTGTCGAATGTATATTATATTATAATATTTATCTTATATAAATTACTTAATATCATAGGAAAGAAAACAAGAGTTGTTAATATATTATATTATATATATATGCACACCACACTGCCTTTATAGCACACACAACACCACACACAACCACATCGCATATCATCCAGCAGTGTTTCTCTAATACTTGATATTTAATTCTATGGATCCTTGAAAAATGGACTTACTAGATGATGCCTATGGAACATATTGAAACAATTGCCTGCATGCTCCTTCTCGTTCTCTACAGATCTTTCCATTTTAATTAGGGAGTCAAGTCCTTCTACATAGATATTTTATTATATAATATTCATTATATATAAATTATATTATAGTTATTAATAACCATATTATTAAACCAACGTTTATTGCATCAGAGAACTGATAATTAATTCCAGAAGATGGTTAAACAACATTAAAAATATAAGAAACTAGTTTCCCCCAAACAATAACATTTTTTTTTACAAATATCAGCTGATTTGCATGCTTATTTGTAAATCTTCGGAAGAATATTCCCTATCAAGACAAGAAAATGAATGGACACATTGTTTTAAGAATTTACTCTAGTTTAAAGTTATTGTACAAAGGTCATGTATTTGCTTAAAACTCAATATTTTCCTGTGATATCTGAAGAAAAATACTGTTTGAGAAAAAAGTGACCCGCCTTAAATGGGTCCAACCAACCGGCAGCACCGCACTTTACCCCCCCACCCTCGGGCACTTTTAGTATCTTGCAACTGAGTAGTAACTACTACGAGAACACATAAGCCAAAGATTTCAAAACTCCGCGTATTTTTTTTCGACTCTGCAGTCAATACTGAATTTATGTCTAAATTTGACTGGGGCTGGATTACCAAATTCAGTCCAATGAGGGCGGAGGAGTTTACAGGTATGGGTAACTAGTTTAAAGCACATTGAGTAACCTTATCCATATGTCAAGATTTCTAAATTTGGAAAAGTTTCTTTTTCTGAATCTATCGTCTATATGGATATAAGGTTATTCAATCTTCCAACAACCAGAAATCTATCCTGTTTCTTATTATCACTCCTCTTAAATTCTTTAATGACTATCTTAAACTCCTCCATATATTAAAACTACATCTGCCTCATTATCAGGTTTCCCATACTCTTCAAAAATGATCCCATTTTGGTGTGATCAAGATTGTTCAGAAGAAATCTTTATCAGACACCAAGGCATTCGACTTTTACTAATGAGTTTCATCGATACATGCTTGCTAAACTTGCCTACCACTTTCTCTACTGCAGAAGTGCCACTTTTGCAGCTGGCTGGTCAACCCCAAACCATATATTCCTTGTTCGGTTTAAGAATGAAACTTAACATCATATCTAGAACCTTTTCTTAAATTCCCAACTCCTTGCTCTTTTTTCTGTTAAACTCTTTCCTGATGGCTCCGATGGGTTCCAGCTCCTTACCTTCTTAACCTTTTCTTTACACACTTCTTCAAACAAACTCTTAAAAAAAATCATCTCGCAGAGAATACATATTCGCCTATAGAGATTAGGGAAATCCTTTTTAGCTACTATGGATGCTGCTAAACTGGTATGAACTTCTGTAGATACCTCATTTGACGTACACCATGGAATTATGCGTTATACTGCTAACTCCGTGAAAGGTCCCCTTCGGGAATGCTGCATGTAACCGCATAGACAAGGTGGATTTTCATCTCTTGGCATGGAGGAGTACACTTACCCTAATTCTTTCCTTTAACTTAAAGATAACCAACCTTGGTTTAACTCTGCTTGTCCTCGTGCTATCGCCACAGAGATGCTTCCTTCAGGATCCCACCTCACCTCTAGAAACATCATTCTGTTGAGGGCTATCTAAAGATATCCTGAAAAAAATATATTCTCCATGGCACTAAAAACTTTTTACTCGCATAGTAAAAATATCAATGATTTTATAAATGCGTTCCTCTTGAACACTCTCCGCGCTCTTGACACTTTGCAAAAAAAAAAAATCTTCACACTCACATCAATGCTCTTTTTCCTCTTTCCCCTTCTCTAGTATCTTCCAATGAAACAACTGCTATCTTACCTTCTGCTAAAAATGAACTCTTCGCTCAAACTATCTCTCTGAGCTTCATACTTGAAGACGGCAATGTGTCCTGAACGGCATACTCCTCCTGTATTGTCTTATGCTTTGAACTGCTCCCTGCCTTGGTAAACCATCTCTCTTGGTTTCTCATATCGTTCGACCATTCCCTGTCTTGTTTCATGAAAATCAGCTGAAATCGCTATAACTAGAAAGGGGACCCTCTTAACCCACCAATTATCGTCCAATCTAGGCGCTTTAACCCAGATCTTCTCTAAAGATTTCGAATCTATCCTCAGCAAACTATTTGGGGAAACCATCTTAATTTTTCTATATAATTCCTGTTCGCCAGTTTGGCTGTTCGTAAGAAAGCTCTATATTGTGTCTTACTTTCTCTTCATTTCATGAATTCTTGGTCACTCTTACGTTTCCTTCGTGTATATTCGTGAATTTTTTTGTTTGACGCTAGAAACATAAAATCGAAGTATATATCGATGAGAGTAACTTGCATCGAACCTTTTATGATTTCTATAACTATCCTGCTCTTCCTTTTCGGAGTCTGATTTTTCCTATTCCGGTCGGTTTGTCTGATAGCAGTTAGTTGTATGGCAACCACCTTTACATCCCTTAAATCTATTAACGTGTAGTGTTTCTCAAGTCTAGCTCTCAACTTCACCCGAGCGCTATTTTACGTTTCATATAATGAGACCTCGTCTTTTAACTTCGTCTCCTATATCCGCTTCCTATAGTGAAAACTATAAAAACATCTTCCTATCACTTACTTCCTCAACAATTTGCGGGAGTCGAGAATCTTTCTTCGTTTAGCAATTAACGCACGCCAGAATGTGTTTTTTCCCCCAATTAAGACAACGTGAAAAGCGAAAGGTAGGTTTTCCACTCCGATCAAAAACACTGTTTCATTTTCCCCAATCATATAATGATACTCTGAGTGATCTGTTTTAATATTGCTTTTCCCCTTTATTCCTACTCTCGAGTACCCTTAGCTAGAAAGGTCACACGACTTTTCTTTCGTAAACAAGCTTTCAAGAGGATGGGAGTGTTCTGAGGCGCCTTCGGAATCCACTTCTCCATCCTCCAATCTGTTGTTCTGTATAAAGGAAGATGCTCGAACTTTTTATAAGAAAGCTTGATGATATATGCAGCTCTCTGAAAAGTAGTTCAAAAACGACAAACACACACACACCATCAACACAACACACACACACACCACACACACACACACAACAACACACATCCCATCAACACACGGTTTCTCGTTGATAAAGTGTAGTGTATGGATTTTGGACCTGTTAACTCTCCTCCTACTGTTACTAAGTCTCGTCCAATAACTCTCCTAATATCTCTCCCAATAATAATTCGAGCTCTCTACGAATGACTATTGTTCTTGGCTGAAAATCTACTTTATGCGAGTACCTCCTCCTTTGAGAGGAGATCGTGTGACTAGTCTTTCCAGACAGTATCTCTCATCATGTTCGTCAGTCCATCTTCTAACCCCAGACTTACAAGCCGCTATGCTCAATCTGTCCTTAAACTTCCATTGGAAATGGTCTTGGACACACTTATCATCTATAACTATATCCACACTTCCATTGGCTATCACACCTTCAAAAGCGGGGAGTCGTTCCTGTAGGAAGACTAAAAGACACAGAGATACGAATACAAGTAAGGTAATAATGAAAGGCCTGATCGAGGAGGAAACTCAAGAAGTGGAGGAGGAGAGGAGGTGGAGGAAAGAATTTAACAGAGTAGATGAAAGTTGAAAGAAAAAAAGAATCTGTTAGGTATGGATTCACTTCTAAGAACCATCTCACGGATACAGGGCGAAAAGTTGCAGCACTGTAACAAGGTAGATATATATATAATAATACATTATTTATATAATTAGTATATATAATCATATAAGTATATTAGTAGATATATATATATTGAGTATAGTAATTAAAAAGCAGTATTAAAATGCTAAATCAGTAAGTTAATGATAAGTTATGATATATATACGTATATGATATACATAATAATAATAATATATACATAATAAAGAATAATCAATAATAAATAATATATAATAAGTAATAATATAATACTATATAATAATAATAATAATAGTAAAATAATAATAATAATAATAATAATAATAATAATAATAATAATAATAATAATAATAATAATAATAATAATAATAATAATAATAATAATAATAATATAAATAATACAATACGACATACATAATAATAATAATAATAATATAAATCAATAATAATAATAATAATCCATAATAATAATAATATATGAATAATAATAATAAATATAATAAATTAATAATCAATTAATATATAATAATAATCTTAACTAATAGATAATAATAATAATGATAATGACATAAATGATTAGAATAGCCAAGTGATTCATCTACAAATTTAGTTGCTAATACATTTTCCCTCCAAAGTGGCCCAACTTCAATTGTGAGGGAGATTGTTAAGACTTAACATCGCTAAATTCTCATGTCGAAGATTTGAAGAATTACTCGGATAGACCTCCTCATTCCCCCTCATTTTGCATGATATAGAGAATTGGTGGGCAGAAATTTATTCCGAGCAAAATGTGATTGACCACTTTGGCGTTTTTACTATTACCTAGCAAAGTAAAGGATAACGAAGATAAGGGAAACTAAAGTAATTAGCGTCCGTTAATCATTTTGATGCTGTTTAAGAGAAATTTTCTGCCCCAGCTTACGATCGTTAGCTCGTTATATTTAAGCTTTTCTTTGTAGCGGATTATTGACATATATATATATATATATTTAGTATAATATAATAGTAATATGATATATTATATTAATATGTCAATATTATATATAATATAGTAATAAATAATAATACTTCTATATATAATAGTTATAAGATATATAGTAATATATATATATATAATAAAATACTTATATATATATTATATATAATATATATATGTATTCTATATATTAGTATATAATATATATATATATATATATATGAATACTAATATAATTATAATTACTAACATAATGAAAAAAGCATTAACGATAACATATACTACTCTATAGCGTTATAACTATAATACTATAGTATATATCCTTATATATAATATTATATGTATAGTATATATAAATATATTATATATAATTCTAATACAATATAATGATAATATTATATATATATATTAATATAATATAGTAATCATTTATAACATATATATAATATATATTATATATATTGATCATACGTACTAATTTAATTTTTTTTGACATATAATATAATAATATATTATTATCACTTATTTAATAGAGTACTATATAAATACTTAACATATATGACGTTTGCGGTTGATGAATTTAGCAAGTTAGCATAGGTCTATATATAATATTATATTACTATATATTATATTATAATAGCTATATATTTACTATCTGCAGCATAAATATAATAATATTAAACAAATTATACGTAACGAATTCTTATATATACTCAGTATTATAAGATTATCATACGTTCTATATATAATAATATATTATATATAATACTATATAATTAAATTTTATTATTAGTAGTATATAATAAGAGATAACTGCCCAATTACATTTTTTTCGGCATACTAATAGGATTTTATATAGTACATATATTATATAAGTATATGTAGAGCTATACAGTAGTATGTATATATATATAATATATTATGTATATATATCTAACACATATATACTTTTATTTTTATATATACTATATATATTATGTATAATACTGAAAT
>JABUQX010078776.1:0-5000 GCA_015478945.1 Trachelipus rathkii
ATGACTGTGTAGCAGCTAAGGCGTTCCTCAAGAGACCTTCTCAATGGAAGAGGACTGCGATTTGATATTTCAGAAGAGCAGTGTCCATTTTAATAGAGATAGTATTTAGAAAGTGAGGCAACAATTTCTAAAGTTTTTGAATCTATCCTTAATTAAGACGAAGATTTGAAAACATTCCAATTCTTCTAATCTTATTTCAGATTGGCAGAAAGAATATCTTTGGTAAGGAACGTTCTACTGGAATTTTGGTGAATCTTTTACTGTGGCGCTAGACTTATCGATCGAAAGTCTTCGATAGAGTTTCGAACGAAGCTTTTATTTCTAAAATTTTCTCTTTCGGTTTCTATACTTCTCTCTGATTTCCTATCCGGTCGGTATATAGAAGCTATTGTAGAGTGTCATAGGTCATCCTTTATGACTATTAATAGCTGTGTTCTCTCTGTCACTTTATCGCCTATCCAATCCTATACCGGTGACACCATCTTTCATTACTCCTTCGACTTTGAAAGACGTCACTCCCAACATCAATTAACTCATGCTAGCTAGGAGAATGACCGTTGAACAACTAGCCTCTGTTATTTGTAGAATTTCTAATTGGGGCAGAGAAAACATGATTGTCTTCAATTTCTCAAATTTCTCATAAACTCAGTTTCTTCTTTCACACAAAAGTACGCAAACTTTGTGTCCTTATTTCTTGGAGGGGTCACATTACATCTCTCTCTCTCTCTCTCTCTCTCTCTCTCTCTCTCTCTCTCTCTCTCTCTCTCTCTCTCTCTCTCTCTCTCTCTCTCTCTCTCTCTCTCTCTCTCTCTCTCTCTCTCTCTCTCTCTCTCTCTCTCTCTCTCTTGGAAGGGTCACATTATTTCTCATTCTAAAGAGGTTTCTAAGAGGGGTTAGGTGTTTTGAGGTACCTTCAGAAATCCTTTACTCCACCCACGCAGTTTCTTGATCTTTATAAGTGTCGTTCGCATCTGTTTGGAGAATGCTTCACACATCTCGGGTTGTTCCTTACAAACAACTCTCCTTAAAAAGATGAAGTCTAGAACTTTTCCATTTGGCAACTCACTAACTTTCGCTAACTCTCACTCACTCACTCACTCACTCACTCACTAACTCACTCACTCACTAACTCACTCACTCACTCACTCACTCACTCTCATTAACTCACTCACTCTCACCAACTCTCACAAACTCACTAACTCTCACTCACTCTCACTAACTCACAAACTCTCACTAACTCTTACCAACTCTCACAAACTCTCACTCACTCTCACTAACTCTCACAAACTCTCACTCATTCTCACTAACTCTCACAAACTTTCACTAACTCAAAAACTCTTACCAACTCTCACTCACTAACTCTCACAAACTCTCACTCACTCTCACTCACTCTCACTAACCCTCACAAACTCTCACTAACTCACTAACTTTCACTCACTCTCACTCACTCTCACTAGCTCTCACAAACTCTTACCAACTTTCACTCTCTCACTCACTCTCACTAACTTACTAACTCTCACAAACTCTCACTAACTCTCATAAACTCTCACTAACTCTCATAAACTCTCACTAACTCTCACTCACTCTCACTAACTCTCACAAACTCTTACTAACTCTCCTCGCTCTCACACTCTCACTAACTCTCACCAACTCTCACAAACTCTCACTCACTCTCACTAACTCTCACTCACTCTCACTAAATCTAGCAAACTCTCACTAACTCTCACTCACTCTCACTAACTCTCAGAAACTCTCACAAACTCTCACTAACTCTTACTCAGTCTCACTAACTCTCACAAACTCTCACTCATTCTCACCAACTCTCACAATCTCTCACTAATTCTCACTAACTCTCACTCACTCTCACTCACTCTCACTAACTCTCACAAACTCTCACTAATTCTCACTCGCTCTCCCTAACTCTCACTAACTCACTCACTTTCACTAACCCTCACAAGCTCTCACTAACTCTCACTCGCTCTCACAAACTTTTAATAACTCTGACTGACTCTCACTCACTCTCACTAACTCTCACTAAATCTCATTAACTCTCACAAACTCTCACTAACTCTCACTAACTATCACAAACTCTCACTAACTCTCACTAACTCTCACTAACTCACAAACTCTCACTAACTTTCACAAGCTCTCACTAGCTCTCACAGACTCATACTAACTCTCACAAACTCTCACTATCTCCTACAAACCCTCACTAACTCTCTCAAACTCTCACTAAATCTCACAAACTCTCAATAGCTCTTGCAAACTCTCGCTAACTCTCACAAACTTACACTAACCTTCACAAACTATCACTAACTTACTAACTCTCACTAACTTCTCCCAGTCTCTTTCTAGCAGTCGAACTGTTGCATTACTCGCCTTATATTATTTATCGTTAGTACAATGGACACTGTTCTTCTTAACTCCTCCAGCAGCATACAGCCTCCTCTGAGGAGAGTTCGTTCTACTCGTCTTTCGACACAGTCCCATCCTTTCTCTATCCAAAATAATCTCCATCAGAAGATGCATCTCCCATGCACTCCATTGGTAGTGTCTGGAACAAACTCCCTTTATCTATTTTCCCAGCTTTCTATAACATGAACTCTTTCAAATGCCCTGTATCTCGGCAATTCGACCTTTAATTTGACCCTGGTTTCTGGGTTTCCCTAACACATACATACACACACACACACACACACCTACACACACACACATATATATATATATATATATATATATATATATATATATGTATATATATATATATATATATACTCTTTATATATATATATATATATATATATATATATATATATATATATATATATATATATATAAGGGGTGCTGTGTCCGCACATGGTTGTGTGTTGATGGCAACTCCAGGCCTGGTTGCTGGGTGTGATTCCTTCTTTCCCTGCCACCCATCTGTTCTGTGCAGAATTCTCTTCCATCTTCTATGTTTCCTTCTGAATTTAATCTCCCCCACTTCAAAGCCTGCGTCTGTGCTCATCGTAATTTGCGCTAAGAACTTCTGAGCGTGCAACACCTCCTCCTTTGAATAGGGCTCTGCCGTGTGTGGTGGTGACAACTGTAAAAAAAAATAATGTTTTTATTCTTCTAAACTTTTTATTATTATATAACTACTAATAAGTATCAAAATTAAAATGTCTTTCATAAATCTTTGTATATTTTGATTAATGTCAGCGCCTTTTCGGCTCTTTCGTTGCATCTCAGTTTATTCCATACAAGTGAAAATGTCTAGATCTTCTAATTTGACCCTGATCTTGCAGAAGAGTAATGAATTGTTCCCAGAAAAAACTCTTATCTTATTCAATTTTATATTTTGCAAGCTTTAGTCAATTGGAAACACCCAGTTTTCAGTAATATTTTGTCAAATATATATGAACGGAGAAGAAACTCGAGTTTCTCAGCTATAAACTGTACTTAATATAAGCAAATTCTCAATTTAACTAAAACTTCAACAAATACAAAATCATATAGCTATTATAAGTCTTTTGGGGTTGCAAGATATTTAAATTATCAATTTGGGATTTTGGGAAGGTAAAAAGTTTAAGCATTTGGACTTTGGATCTAACCATTTGCATTGGAGCCAGGAAGTATAACAAAAACAAGATGGCTGCCTTTCAAAAGCTAGCTCTATTTTTTGAAAAATATAAATATCATTCTTTTGGTCATACAGTTATAAGGTATTTTACCAAACTCTGGAAGCTCTTCTCTGATTACATTCCAGAGCTTGACCCACATACTGGCAGTTGAGTGGTGTAAATCTTACAAATCATGAAATTGCTGATGTGCCAGAAGAGCTTTGAGGACTGATAGAGGCACACCTTGAACTTCTCTCAACACACTGAATTTCAGAACTATGCAGAATTTTGCAGCTCTTGATATATCAAGAGTTGCAAAGTTTTTCAAAATTGTATATGAGGAAGCGAAAATATGCTGCTGCCATTTGAAAAACCTATCTTTGCGAACAAAAATTTTTCATTCTCATAAGCATTAAAACAAAAACCGTATTCAAATTGCTCTAACATCAAATAACCTTATTTTTGATGTATCAAAATTCAAAAAGAATAATTTCTTCAAAACTTGAAGATAACATGTTTTCAATGAAATTCATTTCCTCTCTAATAAGATTATTAAATAATTTTATTTGCAATAATTTACATAATTCATGCAGTTTATTTTACCTTTGATTGTCATTATTTCTTAATTTCATGTTTTATTTTTAAAGTTGATTTTTAAAGTATAACTGATATTACAAACTGTTCAGCTTGTATGATTGTAGCCTCAATATGAATGGAACAATGAACTATTTTGAATTTAAATGTCTTTGTAGTTTTCTATTTTAGTAGAATTTAATTAAAAATATTTGTATCTTTTATGCTATAATTTTAAAATCAATTAGTTTATTTTCCCTCACTTTCAAGTTTAGGGGGTAATATCGTTGTACACAAGGCTATATATTTTGGGCCAATGCCCAGGAGAGCTCTGTGACCCCTAGTTTTAACCATATCAAATTATTCTTCTTAGGTCAGTAAAACTAAGTAGGCCTTTAGTTGTTAAATAAAATTTTCAGACATATATTAGGTTTAAAAAGGCAAAAATGATGCATAAAGGCAATTGCTAATATCTTTTGTTATTAAAGTTTTTGTGAATTTTAAAAAGTAGTTGTTATAAAAAACAAAAAATGTCCAATAAAACTCACTTGATTGTTTATTTCTTCAAATAAAAATAAAAACTGGTTTTTGCCAACCCTGTTATTAAAATATATTATTATTATTATTATTATTATTATTATTATTATTATTATTATTATTATTATATTATTATTATTATTATTATTTTATTTATTATTATTATTATTATTATTATTATTATTATTATTATTATTATTATTATTATTATTATTATTATTATTATTATTATTATTATTATTATTATTATTATTATTATTATCTTTTTATTTTTTTTATTATTAT
>JABUQX010078776.1:10000-46073 GCA_015478945.1 Trachelipus rathkii
AGATGCCATATTTGATAAAGAGACTTGAAAAAAAAAATATATCCATATTCAAACAAATCGTAGGTCATTTTTAATCACTCGCCTCAAGCTATTGCCCAAGTATTGAAGATATCAACTAGATTTAATTTACCACAGCACAGATTTGTTCAGGATGTACAAACCAGATGTATTAGCCGTATCATACGCTTTCAAAAATTTTTGAACAAAAGACGGTCTCATTTCATATTGCAGTGACCATTCAAAACCTGCATGCTTAGAAACAACGGAAAAATTCTTGAAAAATTGCTAAATGAATTCTTTAAATTTTGTTGATTGGTCAAATTTATTGAGCCACAAGGAATCATTGGCATCGGCAATAATCCAAATATTGACAGTGACTTTGCAGTTTTTTTGAAAATAGTCAGAAAAAGGGACTATTTGAGGGACTTGGCTACAGTAATCAGCATGGAAAAATTCAGTAAAAAATAGATTTCTAGCATTTCTTTACTGATAAGAATCTTGTGTTTGCTACCTATATCATGATCCAAGCTTTAAAACTACATTCCTTGAGGATCAATATATCATAAAAAAGTGGAAGATATTCTTAAGCAATGGATTGCGAAGATAATATGTTTAATAAAGGAAAGGAAACAGTTTTCACTACTTTAACCAATCTTCAGATTCTTCTCATTTATCAACAGAATAGGAGGAAAAAATCATACTGAAGATAATAGTTTTACTTCAGTTTTGACACAGCTGTTCTTTCGGAAAATTTAAAGAGAAAAAGACTTTAAAATCAGCAAAGAAACTCATTCCTCCAAGGAGAAAGAACACATATTGAAAAAATTGAAGATGTTATAAAAAAGTAGAAATCAGCCAATATAAAAATATGAAACTTATTAAAATTCAGATGTCCCTTACAATGGTGGTCATGGATAAAGGTACCTTTCAACATTTGGGTATCCTTGCTAGAAAACTTTAAGGTCGCCCCCCTTTTCCGTGGAAAAGTGAACGACTCTTCAGAAACTGGGAGGATCAATTTCATTCTCTCTAAAAAAATCAGAATGCACTCAGAAACGGGAGCAATGTATTTAGTGTTTTTGCACTAAATTTAAGAGTCATGCCTTGACTACAAATAATAGTGACAATTTTGCTCAAAGATCTTACTTTTAGTAAATTAAAGAAATAATTTTTTTTTAAACAAAAAATGAAAAATTGTTCATTTATTGTAAGACTTGTAATATTGCTATTATGTTTCAGTGGTTAAATAAATAAAAGGTAATTAAATAATTATTTCTTTAGGCAAAAGATAAAATTAAGAGAATTCTATAACATAATTTTAGATTTTAAGTAATCTAATATTAGTTGCCTTAGCAAAATTTAGGCATCATTATATTAATAGATATTATATATATATATAATATATATATATATATATATATAACTATAATAATTATATATATAATAATCATTACTATATATATATATTATATATATAATATATATATAATATACTATAAATTATATAACTATATATATATTATATACTATATTATTTATTATAATTTTTATATATTATATAATTCATTCATTTTATAATATACTACCTATATAATTACTATATTTACCATCTTACATTATAGGGCTTATATCTACTCTCGAATCATTACCATATAGTCATTTATATAATAACTATAATTATAAACTATAAAACAATATAAAAATAACTAATATTAATATAATATTATATATATAATATATATAAATCTATATAAACTTAAATATAATTATATAAGCTAGTTCAGAATCTCGGAATCGGAATCGGCCTTTTGTCCTGGTATCAGGAATCGGCATCGCTGGAAATCATGGGAATCGTCCTCACTAAGCAATATATATAGTATATATATAGAACTGATAAGTGTATTATATATAACTTATGTAATACTCATAATATATATTATACTACTATAATACTATTATAACTATTATGTTATATGCAGTTCAATATCTAGTAATAATTATAACAAATATATATATATATATATATTTATATATTATATATATATTATATTATAATGTATGTATGTTCAACTCTGCATTCTTCCACTCATTTTAATTGTGCTCCCCTCGTTTCATATCTAGAGTTCCTCTCGTACAGCTTTCTGATTCATTCTTGCCGATTGGTCGGATTTCTCAGGTGGGAGTAACGTATCTTGTGAAGTAATCAATCGTTGTGAAAACTCACTTCTTCAATATCTCCCTCTCTAAATACCTCCCACTTTCCTATTTCCTTTGACGGCTCTAATGTCCTAGCCCGTAAACAACATAAACATTCTAGGACTAACCATAAAATAGTGCAATTGTCTGGAGACCTTACATACATCGATTTGCTTAAAATGGCTCAAAAAGCTGGAATTCTGTCAGGATTGCGTGAATTTTTTTTCGTTTGCTCAGATGCTCCAGTTATATAAAGGTCTTATTGCGCCACCGCTGTAAAATGAGAGCAATAAACTTGTTCCCACACACTTTGGGGAGTAGTTCCAGGTTCCACCCATCGCTTTTGGATAGAGTTGAAGATAAGGCTAAGAGTCTTATAAACTGTCACATACTTTCTGACTCCCTGAACCCTCTTTCTCTGCGGTCGTAAGACGTTCGGTGCACTAAGTCCTCTTCTTCTATAGGTATTACTAAACGGCAGGTGCTCGAGTGAAATGACCTCTCGCATTCCTCCACCCACCACTGCGTCGCCCACGTAATACAAGAGGTGCCTTATTCTCTCACATGATATTGTGTGAATATTGGGAGACTCAGGATCACTCGTTGTGGTACCTCCTTCTTTCCAGCACATCTGTATTGTGGAACTCCTTGCCTTCTTTTATTTCCCGCTATATAATTCAATCTTCTCTACTTTAAGTCCCGCATCTGCGCCCACTGAGGGAATTGCGTTAGGCGAGGGACAGGGTGGGAGGTAGTAAGGGTGGACAACTGACCGCAAAACTGCGAGAGACCCGACTCCTACCATCTTTGGTGGTTTACCTATGGTATTCCTTTGGCCGAGGTTTAGCCTCCCAAAATAGGGCATGAGCCCACAGAAGCCGGGGCTTTTTTGGTGTCTCTTAGAAAGGGAACTACCTAATCCGTTAAACCTTTGTTCCTTTTTTTTGGCAACTTTTTTCAGCATTTGTTGAGCTACTTTTTTACGTTAGTCCATAATTCAGTGTCAATATCGAAACTCCTCCCAACTCCGAGAGACATTTTTGTGGGATTCCTCTCCAGCATTGGCAGCCCTGCACGTCTGAAAGACAAAAGACATTGAAAACAATTTGGAAGGCATTTGTGGAAATTCAGTCATGTCGGCAGCTGGATTGTGAAATTCCATCATTTCATCAGAATAGTTTGGACGTTTTTGATACGTCAAACCTAGGATGGATTTAGGTGGCTGAGAACGAATTTAAGGTCTGGAAGCACAGACTTTTGCCGAGTTTTGGAGCTGAACTCAAAAGCCTGAACTCATGGGTTTTAACCCCCAAAAAGATATTTTTGGTTCCTAGAAGGTTTTCAATGATCGATAGATCATTTTGATGGTTTCAATAGATTTATCGTGAACGAATACGACAATAGTGACGTTTAAAAAGATCTTTCAAAAGCAACGGTTGGCATTAACAATGAAAAATGGTAACATATGAAAAGAAAATAATGTACAATAATTAAACATTCGATTAATCGCTGTAGTATTGCTACACGGTTCCGAACCAACCTTTTCGCTAGGAAGGAATAGAGCTATCGCTTTCAAACTTAGTATATGATTATTGTGTGTGATAAACTGATCACAAGCGAGTTTTGGTGACCCTAGGTCACCCTAAGGGGTGTTTTGCCCTTAGCGCCAAGGTTCAATATTAGCCTGAAACATGTTAGGCTTAAGTACGAGTGAAATTGGATGTGAGCTATCATGATGAACGTAATCTCGTCGGAGACGAGCTTTACGTTTCTTTTTCCTCTTCGTGCGTCCCCCCTGTAAGAGGGATGTAGCCCCCGTAAAAAATTAAAAATGATATTTGAGAATGAAACTTTGAGACAGGATAGAGGAGTCGAGTCGGAGACGGAGTTTGAAAGCGGATTCGGTTCGGAGCAGAGACCCGGAGTGGGGTCCCTTTTGAAAAAAAAGAAAAGAAATGCATGGAATGCAAACAGAAGAAGAAGAAATAAGAAGGAAAGGAGGAGGAAAGGAGGAAGGAAGAAGAATGAGGAAGGAGGGAGGAGGAAGGAGAGGATTCAGAGGAGTTGGTAGTGGCACCGGTGCTGTGCTCCGGTGTCGCGGTGCCGAAGTTTAATTAATATTTGTGTAGATTCACATATTGGTGCCTTTATATATGTTTTCGAGTCTGTAGATTTCGAAAATAATGGTTTTCAAGAACCATCAAGTAAAAAAAAATAAAATAATAAATAAATAAATTAAATAAATAAAATTTCTTTATCTAAAGTTATAATGCACTTCAATTTACGTTTTACATAGTCTAAAGCAGTAAAGGTCAGTAAATCAAACCACATCACCCACCCTCCTGAACCAGTTGTGAATCTATTGATCTAATTGATTATTGACTATTGATCTATTGATCTTTGATTAAGGTCAATTTTTTTATTAAAAAATCATTGTTTTACATACCCTAATCAGTAAATCAAGTAAATTTCATAACCAAACCATCCCACCCACCCTCTGTACCAATCATGATTATTGATCTATTGCAATCTTAATTGATCTATTTGATCTATTGATTAAGGTCAAATTTTTTACTAAAATGTAACGTTTTACATACCTCTAAATCAGTAAATCACTAAATCAACCACTAATCCAACTCCTCCCTGACCATGTGATCTAATTGATCTATTCGATAAGGTCAATTTTACTAAAATTTTCCATGTTTTACAATACCCCTAAATCAGTAATCAGATAAATATGCAAAGTCATACCACCAATACCAGCCACCCTCCTGGCCAGTTGTGATCTATTGATCTATTGGATCTATTGATTCAAGTCAACTTTTTTAAGTATCATTTTGGATAAACATGACAAAAAATCAAAGTTTAAATTTTTAATTTGATCAGCGAAGTATATGCTAACGTACAAAGTTTTCACACTAATAACACTAACATAGTATAACCCTGAACTAAGAATATTAAGTACAACGACAAACCTAACACACCTTAAGGCACGAATAAACTGCTAACATTACAAAGTTCCACACTTAGCAACCAGTAAAGTAAATAACATAGCATACAAAAAACGTAGCCTACTCACATTTTTTCATGCCAATCTTTAACATATCAAATCGATATAAATCTATCTAACATTAAACATAGTAACACTTACATCAAGCATTTAAAACATAAATCCAATAACTACACCATATTGCAATGAAACTAGACAACTTTCATCGAAAAATCAATCTAAAAAGCACAAGGAAACTCCCACACACCAATCTATCAAAAATCCCAACACAACAACACCACAACACAACAACACCACAACATCACCGCTCAAACACCAATTAATCTCACCTACAAAACACTGCAGACTGCACAACAAATTTCACACAACACACACCACACATTACGATAAACACTACGGCTAAACTATCCAAAAAGATATCCACATGCTATACAACAAAACTTTAAGAGAGGGTGCACAATTAAGTGATAGAATATCGAAGAAAAACAAAGTAATAAAAATTAACAACAAAAGTAATAAGGATAAAAATAAAACAAACTTAAGAAGTTAGACAAATTAAAAATTAAAAAATTAAATAAATTATAAAAAATTTTAAAATTAGAAAATTATAAAATACACCAGTCCGAATTAAACGAGTTTTCAACGCAAAATAAAACCTACAAAAGCAAATTAAAATAAAAAAATTAAAAAAAATTAAAATTATAATATAAAAAAGCAAAAAATTAAACAACACGTAGTAGAAAATGCCAAACAACTAGCAGAACACAACTAAACAAAGACAAAATTCAAAAAAATTAAAAAAATTAAAAAATTAAAAAATTAAAAATAGAAGTAAACCAAAAATTAAATCACAAGTTATATTTCTGCAAAATTAATAAACCAGGAGAAATAAAAACAAAATACTACAGAAAAACACAGATATTGTAAGTACAAATAATAAAAAATATGAATGAAAAATACAAATAAAAAAATAAACAAACTAAATTACAGATAAATGCAATACGCATAACCGAATTACTCCTAACAAATAAATCAACCACAAAAGTATAATTATAAATGCTATAAAATAAAAATAAATAACAATAAAACGAAATAGACCAATACTATTGTAATGTTTACACAACTAGCGGAGAGCACAAACACACGCAAAAAAATTAAATATTAGAATAGTTAATTGATCTTATGTTTTAACAAAGAAAATTGAAAATAGAAACTCGTATCAGTACTTCAACATATTAAAGCTGGAGCCAACCAACAATCAAACACAAAACAGGTTAATCATTTGCTAAGATGCAAATGCAATTTGAACAGATTATCGTTACATTGTACCAGTTAAAAACCAAACAGAAATCAGTTATGTAAACAGTATTGATATTATATTATTAAACGATAGTAACATTTTATCAAAAATTTTGTCATGTCTACACTAACTATTAATGAACTAAAAATAAATGACACACCACACACACACACATGCAATACCATAACCAACATACACACCCCACACACCCCCACCAAACAAACAACTACCACACACACAACACACCAACACACACACGACACCAACCACATAAAAAACCAAACCCTATACACACAGCGACAATAGGATGGCACTAACACACATAATACAAGATTTTCACAACATATAAATAATGCTAAACAAATTAACAATACACAATGAACTAAAAATATCATACATGCTACAACACGACCCCAACTACTAATACATAACTTCAGAAGCAACGAATAACTGCGTCAATATACAAAAGATCTCACCACACACATTAACAAACAGTAAAGTCAACCATAAACAGTAGCATACTACAAAATAAACGTCACCAAAAACAATATACTCACACCACAAACTTTTTCAATGCATTATTCTAATTAAACATAGTCAAAAATATGTCAATGAATATTATACCAATAATACAATCATCAGTACAACTATTTAATCACGAAACAGAAAAATTATATTCATACTATCCTAGAACTACTAATTGTAATGATATCTAATGGATAATATTGAACACAACTAGAGTCTCCACACACACCACAGACACACACAACACACACATCACACTACACAACACACACACACACACACAACACACACAACACACACACACCAATCAGTCAACAAACTAAAGACACAAAAACCAACACCAACAACACTAAACTACACAACAAAAACACAACACAGACCAACCACACGAAATACCAACCTAGCTAGCATTATCACACAAGTAAATGTTAAAGAAAATAAAAAAATTTAAAAACTAAATAAAAAAAAAAAAATTAACAATCAACAAAAAAAAAAAATCTTAACAACAAAGTCATACCCCAACAAACTCACAAATACAACAATTCAAAAGCAAAAAATAAAAATTAAAAAAATATAAAAAATTAAAAATTAAAAAATTAAAAAAAATATAAAAAACATATAAAAATAAAATACAAAAAATTAAACAACAAGTATACCACAATAGACCACGATCAGGGAACAAGATTAAAAAAATTAAAAAAAACAAAAAAACATTAGTATAAATGCAAACTAAAACTTACTCCAAAGAATTAAAAAACACAAACCCACATTAAGACAAGTCATGAAATTAAAAATTACGAAATTGAAACAAAATTAAAAGAACACTCTAATAGCACTAGAGCACAAAAAATAACAACTTAACAAAACAAAAAAAAAAAATTAGAAAAAATACAAACTATAAATAAAAATAAAAAATGAAAAAAATAAAAATATACTCGGCAAATCAAAAAATAAAATAAATATAAAACTAAAAAAAATGATACTACCAATACAACAAATACAAGCCAAATAAAAATTAAAAAAAAAGAATTTAAAAAGGACAACCATCGTATAGATAGCTTTAATAAAATAAATATCTATAAAACATAATAAAACACAATAAGTAAAACATATACCATAATAACAGCCCAATATATCCAACTTCAGGAGAAAAACAAATCTATACTTAGATCTAACGTTTATAAAACAGACAAAATTGCAAAATTTCCGAAAAACTAACAGACAACTGGAATCAGTAACTTATACAAAACATTAGAAAGAAGAGGTCTGTGAGTTATTAATTCACATCGTCAACTAAAACATAAATTATAAACTATAAAAAACCGATATCCAATAACTTGCACGAAATAACATTGATTTACATTAACCCAAACAGAAGTTTACTCTAAGCAACACATTAACTAATCCAAGAGAAATACCCAAGGGGGATCCGCCCTTAGAAAAGGGTAGTGATACCTGCCAAGAGGAAATATCTACCCACAGAAGCGGTGTAAAGCGAGGGCGTTATGGGCCTCAGACCACAAGGCCTATAGAGAGCCCTTGCAGAGGTAAAGCCTCGCAATAACACCCACCTTCCGGGCTCATATCAACCCAATCCGAGGATTCACACCCGACTACACAGGGAGAGCAATCCCACAACTAGGTATTCTCACTTGACAGCGAGTAAATAGTGTTGCTTTAGAATACTACTTGTTAATAGACAACAGTTTATTCAGTCAGTTAGGACGTTTCAATGTTAAATAATACAACATACGAAATACGATGAAAATAACCACAAACCCTTCCCTTTCTTAAATTTGAAAGACTGACAATTTATCTATTTCATTATCAAATATCATTCTATATATTCTAATAAAACGTTAACTAATAATAATTCTTATTAATTCCCATAAAGTTGAAACCAAAATAACATAAATTCTATACTATTATATATTTTATATACAATTTTTATTTTACATATCTTATAGCAGTAAATCAAGTGCTATAATTTTATCTATTTCTTAATTTTTTATTTTTATTTTATTATTTAAATTCATTAATTCAATATTCTTTATTTATTTACTCTAATATTATCATTTTATATTTTATTATTCTATTTACAAATTTATTTCATTCAGAAAATGAGTTTTTACATGCTTTTTTTTTTTCAATATTTCTATTGTATCTGTATTCTTTAGTATTCATTAATCACTATTGTCTTAAATATTATATTAATTTGATTTTTTAGTTATTATTTATTTTATATATGTGACCATTTGTGTTATATACTTTTAGTAAGTTTTATTGCATTTTAACTTGTTTTATTTTTTATATTTATTTTTAAAAATTATTACTTTTTTTTTTATATTTCAATTTATGGAATATTCGGCATTTTTTTTTTGTCTAACATTACTTCATTTTAATTATTCAAATATATTTCCAACTTAATATGTAAGCTTACGAATTAATGTAATTCATTATTTACTCATTATAAAATATTTTATGTTTAATAATTCAACAGACTATTATACTCTGACATATTAAGGTATATAGATGATTAGATATTTTTATTGTATGTGAGCTTTCAAATATATTTATTTTATTACCGTAAGGAATGGTTCTATTATACTGCTCTGTACCCTGATTTTTTATACTATGAATAAACCCATTTTTTTATTGGAATTTAACTGGTTACACATTTTATTATCAACTATTATTTTATTTTAAAGCACTACCTTCCTTTATTTTTTCATTAACAATCCATCTTCCACACTTTTTCGAGATAAATTCATCATCAGCACAATCCCCATAACAAAACATCACTATACCCACACATATTATACTGCATTTATACTATGTTCTAATTTTTTTTTATTATTATTTAATTTTCATTATATCATTTCCTTTAACCTTTATCTTTAAAACTTTACTCTTATCTATTCTTCTAAACACAAAGGAAGCCTCTTGATAAATATAAGACTCAGACAGTTACTATCGTCAAGATGTGTGTGATGATGTGCTAGTGTAGACTAATGTTGCTCGAATGATATCGTGGTGTTGTGTGTGTGTGTGCTGTGATGTGTGTGTGTCTTTATTTCATTATCTCATATACAATACGTATGGTTAGCGATAAGAATAATACTTTTGACTAAAAAATGGCCCACTCTCAACTACCATTACTTAAGTCTAAAAATTCACCATTAAGATCAATGTATAAAGAACTCATGCACTAAGAAAATACGAGTGAGAGAGTGTACGTTTTTTGAGAGTATTGTCTATCTAATAGTTACCTATTAACATGTTGATTAAAAGCAACTAAGTGGACACTTATGAGAGCACTTAATTCTCTAAATTAGGCGGCGGAGTTATTATTAAAAAGTTTTTCGAGAGCTTATAAGAGGTTAATAAGTAGGAAAACTCTATCATTAAGCATCGTATGCTACATTATCAACTATTATATTTAAAAGTATATCACAAGCAGTCGACTGTTACTGTAGCATTATCATTAATTGGACTCGAAATACACTTTATTAGGTTAGCAATATATTCCTGGGTATGTGACTGTGTGGTGTGTGTGGTGTGTGTGGTGTGTGTGTGTGTGTTGTGTGTGTGACTGGTCATTTACTTCTTAGTACTCATTAACAAAGTACTAGTACTTACGGACACTGATAAACTACTTTGAACATAAATGTTACCTAACCACCATCCATACGTATATAATCGAACTCAATAAACAAAAACATATAACACTAAGTATAAACTCTCTATACCACACCCAACATCAAAAATAAACAACTACATGCTCACACAAACCATGTCACACACAATCGTATCAAATCCCAACGACCTAACACATCTGCTACCATATCAACTAGCAAATACTAATAGCCCCAAAGATAACCATTTCTAATGTGAAAGACTAACCTTTCTATTTCCACAAATTTCTTTTTTTTTTTATAAAAGTTACTAATTAATTACTTATTTCCCTAAGTTGAATAAAACATACAAATCAATAATTCCGTATATATACTATTTTTTAAAATACATAGTTTATTACTCTCTCTACAATAACATATCATAAACTTATACCGATGAAACCAATTAACACTCATCTCATTAAAATCTATTCTTAATTTAAATCTTATTTATCATCTAATATTATTATAACTTTAATAATTATTACTATATTTTTCTTTATTTCTATATTTTCATTTATCACAAATATAAACATTCTAATCTCTAAAATTATTAAAAACTTTATCTAAACTATACATAAACTTTTCATATACAATATACCTTTTACTCTATACTATTTATCTTCAACTTCATCAAAAACCAACTCAATATTTAAACTATACCAATAATTATGTAAATCCACCACAACAATGCATCTAACTCTACCTAACAAAACACACAAGTCGACTGACGCAAAACATCAACAAGACTATACAACAAATAACTTTTTGTTATAGAAAGTTTTTTTTATATCTATTTTACCACTTCAATATTCTAAATATCGATTAATATACATTAACAACAATTAAGTATAAAATTTATAACATTACACCTATATAATTTCACATTCTATGTAAGGTTTAAAATTCTCTGCATCTCTATCATTCTGTTTACCACTTCTCTCATCTTCACATCCTTCACACCCCTTTTCTCTTCAATTCTTCTCCAATATTTTTATTTCTTTAATTTCTTTTTGGTGGAGGCCTTATTTAATATTCTACTTTGTTTAATTTTTTCTAACTTTAATTTTACCACTTTTTAACTCTCTTACATTTCTCTCAATATTAACTCATATTTGTAAGTTTTTTTTCATTATACTTTGTTTAAAAAATATTAATTTAATCTTTGTACAAAATTATTTAATTTTTCTAATATTTTTAATATAATCTTATTACACTATATTATTATAGTAAGATTATATATTTCTGCACATTCTATAATATCATCGAATATATATTTAACCTCTTATATTATACACATTATTTTATATATTTTTTTATTATTTCTATATATATATTTAATATACCTCTATCTATAATCTTTCATAAATTATTATCACTTTTAATCTTGATATTATATATAAGTTATTTAAAATCAAATAACATCCACAATTTCTCTCATCTATTTTTATATTCATCAAAATTTTATCTCCTCTATAACTTATCATCTTTTTTATCTTTTTTTCTTCCACATACATTTACAATAATCCTTACACTATTATATATGAATACAGAGATAATATATTTTTTCAATTATATCTTTCATGTAAGAATTTATATATTAAGCATTCCTATACATCAAATCATGCTTCTACTAAACAAATCTATTCATATTTATTAATTCTACTATTCTCTTACAAAATTTTTATAAACATCAATCATTTATCTAATCTTAAATTAAAATCTTCCTATCTACACGTGCAGACACTTATGATAACTGAAGCAGTCAATTAATTCGTCCGTGTGTTAGTAATAGCTAACCGATACGCTCGACTCTGTGTGCTGATGATAGATGTGTAAGTTGTGATGTGATGTGTAGCATACCAATCGTGTCATCTACCCATACCTTACTCCATGAATAACCCACAAGATACAAACATCAACAAAGCTAATAAAAATATACGCACCCAGACAACACAATACATCTCCAAGAATATAGGTAATAAAATAACCAAAGAGACATATATAAAGAATTATCCATCCCTAACCACACACTCATCCTACTATAAAACATGGATATCCCAAGCACAATATTAGTCTATCTAACGGTCTTTATAAAACACCTAACTACCCGAATCACAAACGAATTCTTCCACAAATAACACCAAAACAAAAAACAGGAAACACAAGTTTTACAACACACCACATGACCCATTACAAATCTATACATACTGCATCACCACTTCACAGATTAAACACATACAATCATTCAAATTGGCCGAAGAGAATCTACATGACTCATCTAAGATATGCAATGAAAAAGAACATGCGCGAGTAAGACGCACTTCAAACACGACAGACACATAAACGTTCATATTGAGATACGACTAAAAGGAAATTTACGAAAACTTGCATCGCTAACAAGTAAAACTAAATAAAATACAGGCCAAAACCCTCCAACCACAAAAAAAACAAATAAACAGACTACCATTCATATCCACTAATATCAAAGCTAAACCGTACTCAGGTACTCTGCTTCCAAAAACACTGAGTAGCTCGACACAGAGCGATAAATAGTTTAAAGTATAGATTCACAGACTAATTATTCACTATACCAGTAGACTACTAAGCTTAGAGCACATACAGGTCACAACTTTTTTTGGCAGTTGCAGTTTCTGGTGTAACCATAATTCAAATAATCATATCTATCTTTATTTAACCTACTATTAAAGTAACACCAACTACAACAACCACCGAACAACCCATACAACCATACGTTAAAACCACAATAACAATATATACACTATAACAAAAGATCCACCAACATCCATTCTCACAACCACTAAGAGCAATAATTCTGAATATCACAGAAAGATCCTAAAGAGGTAAGCTAAACAAAATTGAGAGCTCTTACCCGAATTCAGCCATATACATCATCGTGATACAGGAGTATGTCTCGTAAATTATAGCATTATTTCATGCTACGATATATAACTCCAAGAAAACAATTAAACACTAGACATTGTGACTACATCGAGAATAAAATAGACTCCAACTAGACTTAAAATCTCGCTCACAACTTAAAGACCAACAGAGGTAATGCATGAGCGAGAACATGGATGAAGTGTATTGCATTTACTCCCGTCGACATCCATGAAAGCCTAAAACGGAGGTAATATAAAACATGAAATATCAAGTATCACTTTAATAGATCTTAAATCAATCAGATCCCACTAGATAATCAGAAGAGAGTCCAAAGAGGGAGAGTTGGAATAGTGGTATTGATTTAGATAGACTAGATTCTGATCTAAAGGAATATAAAACCGAGATTATATCCAATTCTATTAAGATAAAAAAATTTGACCATATATATAATCACAGTAAGAGACTATCAACAGCCTAGATCAATAAGACCTACACACAAATAGACTACAATACACTACCATGATTGAGAACCAAGGGAGGAGTGGGATGGAATGAGTAGAGGCATATATTAATTAGCTGATTTACTATTAGGGGTAGTAAAAATAGACAATTTCAGTAAAAAATTTGACCACTTAAATCACAATAAGATCATCAGCAATCCAAATAAGAATCACAAAACTGAGACAACTCAGAGAAGGTGGTGGATGTGGTATTGATTCTACTGATTACTGCTTTAGACTTTATGTAAAAACGTAAAATTTGGAAGTTATTAACATAAAACGAATAGAAATATTCCTTTCATTAATAATATTATTACACTCTCATACAAATACTAATTATATTACTAGATATTATTGTATTTATCTAATGATATATCAATACTCTAAATTTTTACACTTCGATAGAGTTTCAAGAACACCATCTACTCTTACACGCAACATCTACAGACTCGACAAACACATACTTATATCAAATCACCACATCCAACCAAGACACTACCAACTACATGCGTAATCATCTCACAACACAGATATTTTAAACTATAACTCGGCACCTAAGAACCGAGCACAGCAAACCGAGAGAGATACCACAACCCTTACCCAACATCGAGAATACCTTCTTCAAACTCCATTCCTCCTTCCTCATTTTCTCCTTCCTCCTTTCCTCTCTCTAACCTACATCTTCTCACATAATTCTTCTATAAAACTGTTACATTATGACATTCACAAAGTGACAATATTCATACTTTTTACCAATCTCTATCATATCTAAATTACAAACACACGACGACAGCGCGACAACACAACGACACAACCACTCCACGGCGGGGTCCACCTCGGCACCTCTCGAGAGACACCAACAACGATCCGCTTCCCAACTCCGTCTCCGACACCGACTCCATACATAACCAATCACTAGTCCCACCAAGTTATCGTCTCATAATATGAATCCCAATAATCACTACTTTCAAATATTTATAACTCACACCGAGGAGAGAAAGAGAGGTACATCCCCCATATCAACCGGGGGGAGAGCAACGACACAAGGAAAACTGTACCACCACCTGTACACGTCCGACACAAGAACACAACTTACGACCTATCCCAAAAATATAAGCAATCACTAAACAAATTACAACTATATACCAAACCTCACGAGATCAACACCACAGCCTTAGCACCTAACATAGGAGTATTTCAAGAGGAGCAAAACTTACCTGACGTCTGGCAACGAATACAGGGGGCTACACACCACCATAAATGGAGGTGACACTAGGCGTCCACCAAACTCGCCCGTAGAACTATGTAGTCAATACACACCACAATTATACCATAAACTCACTCAAAAGTAATGAACAGTGCATAAGCCTCTAATTCCATATAACATCTATGACCGAGACCAAAGAGGTATCGGAATTAGAGCGAAACACCGATGCCAATACCAACCCAAATCGCCAGCATATACATCAGAGATCTAATCTAATAAGTAATATTAAATATAATCAACACTATTCGCATTACATTTTACCTTCATTAGTAATAACATAACAAGCCTAAACCACACACCAACGAGCCACCACGTACAAAAAGACGAATTTAAACGTACAGAAAATTACGAGAGGTATAATCCGAATCACCAGATCACACTCACGTATCTGAGCACACAATCAAATGAACCATCACTATCGATCAAATATCTGAAACCTTACTTAAGGAACCAAAAAGTCCCTTACTGGGGGCCTCCGCCTCACCTTTCCACTGCGAGTCGGCTAAACACATCCTACTGAGTAGTACAAGGACATACCATAAAACTAATCACGAGAGCACAAGATCAGCGTCTCTTCACACTTAATTCGGTCTCACCGAGTCACCTCAAAAAACCCTATAGGTTTGAACGATAATCAAAACGTCACAAAATCGACTGAGACAATCGATGGAATTTCCAAAGTCACTGCACGACTGACGGAATTCTCACAGAAACTTCCAAAATGGTTTTCAAGTCTTTAGATAATCGCAGAATGCCAAAGACCGCGCCTGCCAATGCGCAAGAAAGCAAATCACACCACACACAAATATACCCGCGACGATAGGGATATCAACATGAACCTAAGCCAAATAATCAGAGACTAACGTTATAAAACAGAACTAAACGCCTTATCACACTCTAGACCCTAAAACAGTGCCAAACAAAAAAGACAATATACTCTCAAAACGATTAGATCGGCACACCTTTTAGATGACCAAAAAACAAAGCCCCCTCTAGGCTTCTGCCTATTATTTGGGGCTAAACCTCCTGGCCAAGGAATACCATAAGGGTAATACAACAAAGATGGTAGGATCGAGAAGAGTTACTCCTTCGCAAAACTCTTTGAGAGACCACGTCACGTATAATAGTACCACCCCTTACTATCTGGTGGTTTTACTTTCCATTTATTTACATGTTCGTTTTTTATGTAATTTTTATTTATTTATTTATTATTTTTTGCCCACCCACTCCTTTTGAAAAGGCCCTTGCACCTGAGCTGGTGGAGTAATCATGTAAAAAAAAAATACAAAAAAATAATAAAAAACAAAAAAAAAATATAATATAAACAAAATAATACAGAAATGAACTAAATATACAAATAAATACAACACCCTAATATAATCACTACGCTCTATCACTACATCACTACACTATCACTATACACCCAACAATCTCTAAACCCGGCTAATCAACAGTTCAGCGGTCTGCCTTGTAAAAACCACAACAACCATCACCAAAGCCAAACCACATACACATGCTCAATCCGTAAAGCAACATTGTTTTTTACACCTAATTCATAACGGATATAATCAAATACCAGTAATAATAACTTTTTATAATTTATATATGATGCACGGTAAACGTTCGTTACCGATGCAAAACTAAGGAGAAGGGAGGGCTGAACCTTAGGTGCTATACCTCCCCTTATATACGTAGAGGAATAAAAAGCTCCCAAACTCTTGATCTAATCCCAAGTGGAAAAATAACACTAGAAGGCAAACCGCAAACGCCCTAACACAATGCAACACATACTAACTCACTAGAGCTTATAACCAGACATTCATAATCCTTGCTAACGGATTGGAGCGACAGAAGACTTATACCATCACTGATAGAGGACACCACACAGCCCCGAGAAGAGCATTATAAATCAATTCATTACGACACGCAGGAACACGAATTCAGTATTATAGTGTCAGGTAGCATAGGCCAAAGAAAAAGACCGACGATAAGCCGACCCATACACAAGAACATCAGAACAACCAACCAAACATAACACAAAGCACCTAGCAACCAAAACATCAAAAACAACACCCCACCCACTCAAGAAACTAACAACAACAACCAAAATCCACCGACAAACCACAACCAAAACCAAACAACAACTTAAACTATGCTCGAGTCATTATATATTCTATCACATCAATCTCAAACTTCGAGTCTCATCCACACATTTATAACAATACACTATCACTCCAGCACCACTCATGTGAATTAACACACATTATACATTAATTAATCATCTCATACAATCACTTATTAAATATCTCAACAGACTGCCACAACACCCTACACCTAAGACAACAACTCAATACCCAAACAGAGCAACATCACAAATCAACAACCTTTATACCTACTTCAATACACTACAAACTAACATACACACTCACATAATATTATATAATGCTAATGACACATCACCTCAGATCATCAATACTGGGAGCGACAGCCCATCCAGGTGAGCACCATCACAACATCACACTTAGTCACTCTAATATATTAATACACAATATTCAATAACAAAATACCCTATATAAACACCCATGACAAACCAAATAAAAATCCTACCAGGACTGTAGGATATTAATAAACGTCAACTAGACATACCTACACCTGTCGAAATTATAAATCAGTGCAGAATGATATAATCAAATTAACTGTGTTAATCAGTGCCAATCTCATTCCATAACTCGCGGCACAGGAGACAATATCATAAAGAATCAATAAATAATTAGAGATAAACGGAGACGTGCAAGCATCCAAGCATCAACAAAGAACAACCAAACAACAAAATTAAAAAACAAAACACACGAGAACAAGAAGAAGAAGAATCATTGAAAAACACAACCAACAACATCCCAACCACAACAGCTTACAACAGATCCATACGAGACACACTATCTCATTGCAGCACACACACAATCAACCCCAGAGCCTCTCATATTACAAGATATAAAACCAAACATTGAATAAAACCAGAACAACAAAACCTATCGTCAGAAACCATCTTCTATATTCGTACTCAGAGAAACACACAGCACTACATGCCACGAGACCGGAGGACGAATAACGTAAAACTAGCAACGCGCTCTCCTTAAAGGTATTGAAAGAGAGCAACAACCACACAAACACATTATACAACCCAAACAGGCAGCAATATTACAAACGAAAACGAAAAGAACTACACCTACCACAGACTAACCCAAAAATTCACCGACTCCACCCTTCCATAAATATAGGTCGAGAATACACCTCCTCCGACAGAATTCAGAAACAACAACCTATGACACACGTGACCAGTCCACTCCAAAGAAACATGAACACTAAGATCGCGACCATACCAAAAATATACTTAAACAGGAAATGCAGTTCAACCAAACCAACTACAGCAAAGCGGTCAGAAAAAAAGCATCTCCATCTCACTCACACCATAACTCTCCCCACCCGAGAATTCGAGCATGAGCCTATCGATATTGTCAGTTGTGTCTGCGACCCAGCGGTATATAATAATAACCTTAAACGGAATTAATGACAATGAGTTCACCAGAGACAACAAATAAGAACCTTTAAGACACTCACTCACTCATACACCCAAAAAACACACAGAACTCGAGATATAACATAACACTATACAATTCAAACTCACCAATTAGCAGCAGACACACACTGCAAGACTATGAACACGAATCACTGAATAATACAAGAGAGGAGAGGCAAAACTTCACTTACGCAAGCATTAAAAAGCGGGTGAGGATTGTCTTCAAAAAAAGGGGATGGAGAAAACAGAGTTGCCAAGTCATTATCTCAACCGTGTGAAAGAAGTGTTGGGACGGTAAGAACTCTCTCGCAAAAATCCGAGAAATTAGACACAAGAGCTCTATCTCCTGGTAAACGAGATGCCACAGCCAGACATTCACGCATGAGCATTATATCATTAGACCATGATAATGCAATCAACACTGGTATTGGATGCCAGTAACAGATTCTTTTCAAGAACTTTGTACATAAAAATTTCCAACCGATGCCCCAAATGGGATAGACCCCCATACTGGAGAGAGAAATGTAGCAATCAGCATTCATCAGAAGAAACAACAATTCGAACATTAATAAACCCAGCTCCACCGAGACTAACAACACATACCAGAGGACCCGCACGACATACACACAACACGAAAGGAGGCAGCGGAGACCTAAAGCAGAAAAACAAGCACTGACTCATGATTACAATCATATGGATAAACAAAGCACAAACGACAGACGTGGACTGAAGATCGCACAAAACAACACCACGCTTACGAACGACAGAGACAGAGCCCAGCACTACATCGAACTGCACGCTACAACATACTGCAGTCAAAGCATCGCAGAAACACACCATATACCCAGGAAGGATACGAAAGAACAGCCGAGAACGCTCAGAATATCATGAACCTATGCAACTCTCACAACAGAATAAAGGCATGCTACCTAATATACAACATAAATAGATCTAGTATTCTATCATCAAGAAATCAAGACATAATCAAGCTTACCAAACAATGCGCAAACTCTGAACACGCACTCGCTCATGTAGACTAAAACTCACTATCACCACATCCAACCCTCACGACGGAGAGGGGAGGGGACTTGCACTAGCCAACACCACCACATCACACAAACAAGACCATCACTACACAAGAGAAAACTGAGAGGAGAAACAAATCATAGAAAATACCATACAATCTCATTCTATATATTAGCCGCACGAACAACAAACACCCTAGATAGAACCAATAACCTCAAACGTATCACTACACCTCAAACCACTAATTTACCAGTATAACGACTCATCTCTACAAACACTCACAACTGCATCGCACAAAACAGGAACCTATCCATTCTACAAACAACGCACAACTGAAAAAAAAAATAACCCATCGGAGGTTCGAAAAAAAGGGAAGTTTATTTTTTACAGTAAATTCTTACAACACTAAAAACTCAAACATAAATCTCTAACTTAATAATCAACCACTGTCAACAAATAAAACACAGAACACAACGATCAACAATTTAAACAATAAACACATACCAACCATAAAACACAATCAAATAAAATAAAAAAGAAAAAACCTCATTTCAACATCAATTTAAGTAAAACAATAACACAAAACACCCCAACAGATAACCAAACTAAAATTAAAAACATAAATTATCACAAAATAAATAATATAAACATCACAATCAAACATAAAAATAACAAACATTCTCAACAAACACAAACAAACAATAATAAATATCCAAACAACAAACAAACAATAGCAAACATTCCCAACGACACTACCGCAAATGATGCTGAACTTTTATACTACCTACTGATTAAACAATACACATACCACAAACAAACGAAAACACTGAATTCAATTAAGAACAAATCATAATAACTATATATAACATAATACAATGACCCGTTTACATAGCTAAACAACACAAACACTAACAACAAACAAATACTTTACTTCTAACTTCAAGTCATATGCAACTCCAAACCTATAGTAATAAACATGCTAGCACACTTAGAAAACCCAAAACACACACCACAACCCGAACAAAACAACCGCACGAACATATGAGGACAACAAAAACTAAAACATACACACGAGACAAAAAACCATTGGGAGAGAAACACAAATCTCAAGAGAGACAAACCATGAAATAAAAAAAAGAAAATAACAAATATCAGAGAAACACCAGACCATACGCCCACAGACATGAATAATCAAAACACAAATATCACAAAACAAACTGCAACACCACAAAATAATACACAAGCACACTGACAGCAAAAAACACGACCATTACCAATCAAATCAGCGCAAATACAGACAATTACATGCATAAACCATCCATCAACTAGCTAAATACTATCAAATCCGTCATCACCCAATGAACACATTATCCGGCTTAAATCCCAAACACTATCATCACACTATACACAATACCAAATTTATCATAATAGAAAGCATCATAAAGGCCACCATTCTCAATATCAAGACAAAAGAAACCTCGTATCACGGAAAGCTGAGTACATATACAATCTACCATCGAGCCATCAAGTAATGCACGAAAATACTTCTGGAGAGAGAGTCACGAGGTGCATATCTCAATACGAGCCATGTAACATACCTACAAGTTACCTTTAAATTGTAAAGAACATTACAGGATAGAAACCACCAACAAGATACCAACCAAACATAACAATTAAGCAAATCACCTACAATATCACATAAACACGACATACCACAACAGACACCAAATAATACACCACACCGCCAAGCTTACACCATCGACCAAAATCCAACATACACCCAACCTAAAAGCAGAGTAATACTACACCTAGGCTTTTTACTAAAAGCTCATCATAACAAACTAAAACACTTATCAAAAACAAGCATCTCACCAAATACAAATCCTTGAAAATAACAAAACATATAATCTACCACACACCACAAACATCCACTCTATTAAACCAAATATAATCCACACCAAATACAGAATTAAAAACAATAATTCATTATAATCTAGTTCACGAATTTATCCTCGAGGCACTCCAGAGCGACACAAAAACGCCTCTCGAAATTACGGCATCCTGCCCACACTAATATCAACATAATCCATTAATCACCTCCAGTTACTATACAGACAACCGACTCCAAAATCAGGACGCATCCAAGCACACCATACAACCAAAAGACAAACAAACAATCAAACAATTCTAACCAAATTCAATCCACTTCCACAGGACAGAGCCCACTCAGAACCCCACACGCCAACACCAGAAACTACACATCAAATACTCGATCTACATAAAATACATACTCATCTACACCTCCATTGAGAGAATAATCAAAAATTAGAAATATATACGAATATTCACACTAATTGGGTTTACTGCAACACCCATATCGACCAACATACATACAAAAACAACACACAAATATTCGCCATTAATACATCAAAGCTTCGATCTGATAAAAAAATCATACAATAAACAACATCTAAACCTGTTCTACCTAGATAATACAACACTCAACACAAAACATCACACACCACATCACCCAGATTACCACCTCCATCTCTAATGCCAACACATCTTTAACTGAGGAGATATTGTGACACTAAATACAAAGATTTCATCACATAAGAATACAATCAAAATACCTAACAATTGAGAGACACTAATGGACAATCCACTCACTCGTATTTCATTTAACGAGACAACATCCCGACACCAAACCGCAACTCACATCTAACACTAATCACTAAACTAACACTTATCCTCCAGGTTATATCAACAAAAACAACACGACTAAAATTACACCTACGTAAAATAACAATACCTCATACACCAAACTACGTAAAATCAAAAAACAACATTTACACTCCGACACAAATTGAACTTAACACTCACATCCATACCCCACACAAATAACCAAAAGAGCCCCCTCACCACTAACAAAACTCTCATCATACGAGACCCATATCCTCGCATACATTCAAGCCGTCCAAAATCCATCTCATCGCTAAATCAAATCCGGTAACTTAGACTTAGAATAACTTATTCCTAGCCTATCAAGAAGAATAGTGCCAACCACACAGATCACTACAAAATATCGGGGTTAGCACAGCTACAAGACAACGCACAGATAAAATACTAAAGATGAAACAAATAGTTCCCATAACAATCACCACACCCGAACGGAACACCATGCCGCCGATTAAAAACCATGTACAAAAACGACAACAGAATAACACACACAAAAATAGGCCAAACTGCTGACAAATATATCTATCTAAAAGCTACCATAGGCATGCGCGCGAGAGACAAAAAAAACAAATCATTCACGAAGAGAAAGACGGACTATGGAAGAAAGAAGGAGAGAGAGATAGACTAACCCAGGAGCAAAGCACATATGGGAACGGGCAAGCGCAACCAAAAAACGACTGAGACACAGAGATAATATAAACAACCCATTGCACCCCGGGAAGTGCCAGCGTACTCTCGATGGGAGTTGTGCCTCTGTGCTTTTCCCAGTACTGAAACCTAACCATAGGAAAGGGTTCGCCTATCACGATTACCATGGCGTCGCAATACCTGCACAACTGTTTTGTTAAGCAATCAAAAAAGGGTTTGAAATTCTAACTTAGTTCTGCTGCATGGGATGTTGAAAAATTATGATAAACACAATTGTACAGTGGTCAGCACCGTTTAGTGTTTTGGATAAAGGAGGGTGGAATCTGAAGTTAGCACAGTGATCAGATTTTAGGGAGGCTTAATTCAATGACACATGATGTATGTGTGATATATCTCGGTTCTCACACAAATATTTATCGTATTGGATATTTTCGCTTACCATCAAGGATGCATTCGTATTTTTCAGCATGGATGAATTTGACCGGATTGGTGGTCTTTGTACATGACCTTTATCCCTGATTTGCATCTTTGTTTGTCCAGACTTATTGTATCTTTTACTGTTCATATTTGAGGTAGTATTCTAGCATGTTGCCCACATAACATTCAATCGGAACTTATTATATATTTTCTTCTTTTTTATTTCTCGATGGGATTCTTATTTATTTTTCCTGTCTCTTTGTGCAGCATTTTTAACACACAACAGAGATCAAAAATATATCCATATTAAACTACTATATAACAATACATATCTACTCCAATTATCTACTAATAAATAGTTACACTTAACTCTTTTTCCAACACCACAACATAATGTCACGCTCCCCATTTTTCAATAAATCTATTATAAATCTTCATAATTTATTTCTATTAACGACATATTACTCGCACTTTATATCATAATATATATTTCTCCTATCCTAATAGCAGAGGCAATCATACACCTAAGCACTATGAGAGCATCATGATCTACGGTATATTGCTGAATGTCCTATCATCGCAAATACAAGAATAGATATCAACTCTATGCAATATCATAATGAACACCCATCTGTTTATTAAGAGTATCTACTTTCTCAAATTCAATCACAGACATATAAATACAATATATATATAATAAAATATTTAATAATAACCCTATATCAATCACAACTGATTAACGCTGACATACTAGACAGCACACTAAAGTATCAACGATTTATTTACACTGAGATTGTATCCCTAACATGCTCAAGGATTATTGAAAATATACGTATTGTAAGGATCTTATATGACATCAACCAACAAACTAATAAGCCTCAGTCGTATGAAACAAGGAGAGTCAACTTCTCACAGTAAAGAGGCATAGTGCACAAACCAACCATTTTGTCTGCACATCGAGAAAACAAAACACATCATAACCTTACCCCCCCAAATCTTTTCAGTAAATATATACTAGGAATCATGCATCCGATGCTAGGCGCATACAACTATCTATATATAAATCTCCATTATTGTTATATTCACCTAACAGATTCTACACCACCCTCGAAATATATAGCGACTTACAATAAACCATTCTTCACTCATAGCAGATAACCACATGTATATACACCTTACCTACAGAAACTAAAGAAGCAAGAGAGGCATTTACACTATACGAAATCTGACTAAGGCACAACACTGATCCACCAAAAACCATATCATACGCCGAGGAGATGTCACTAGTAACCAGAATAAAATACACACAAACAGCACACACAACACCGATCACTCATTAAAGTTTCTTCACTAGTATAGGACCTCTTGGCACAGGGATCGAACCAGCATTTCAAACACATATCGAGTCACACTAATCACTCAACCATTATATGGAACACATATATAAATAATACATATAAAATTACTATTCAGAAGAGGGAAAACATTAAAGACGTTACTATTTCACAACAGAATGCATAAACAGACTCTAAAGTTATATTATTTTTACACCAAAAGAGATGAGGTATATAGTAGCAGACCAGGACACAAAGGACCTTCTTTAATTAACTCGCCATACATGCACGCCTGTTCTTCCAACTAACGCTTATGTAAACAAAACTTGCCTGCTATTAAGGCCAAGACCGCAACTACCACACGTAAACCAATATAAATCAAACACGCCCCACTTAAAAACACTCTCATCACAATGCAGGCAAATTCCTCGTCAAACATTATCATGCGCTTATCATTACTACGAACCCCCCACAAGGACGCAGACTTGAAACATTCACACGCACCCGGCCACACACCAGCCCCAACCCACTTAATACGCACCAATATACTCCATATCCAAACCAACTCCCATATCATTTACTCCCAACCAACCAGCTATAACAAGGACTAATATGACAAAAAAGACTATACTGACTTGAAATTACACATTATTAGTCAGAGAATAACTACCATACAGTCAGTCACCCGAGGAACAATGACATTATTCTACGCAGCGAGAGAGTAGGAACGAGAGAGCATAACGCACTAATGGTTTAAACACACCGATATCGATGATCATGACTATAACGTTAGTACGAGTAGCTGTTAATGAACTGTTCTTCCCCCATTCTGTCTAATTATCGTTAGGTAACAATATTAACGATATTTGATCTTGGCGACTTGAAAGAATAAGTCACCTTATATACACAATTGATACAATGATTTCGTATTTTGAATATCAAAAACGCGCCAGATCAATTGACTACCGCTCAACTTTTTTATCATTTCACTAACTTTAAGCTCATTATAATGCTATTTTCAAATTAATAGTATTAGACCCATCAACATCCGGTATTAATACGTTCGAATATGGTTATCATACCCTCAAATCCCGCAAACAACATTCGAATATATCCAATGCTATCTCCAACAATATAAATAGCACCCAATATCCTCTCCAACACACTAATCCAGACAAGACACAACCATACCCCAACCTGCCCCTAAACCCACACTAATAGCAAAAAAACTTTATACGTAAACCAAATCCAAAATCGAGCAAAACGTAACCGCATAACACAGTGCTCAATACCGAAAACCGCAAGACTAAATCGAAAGAAAACAATTACAATCACAAGTAAACGTGTATATCCAACGCTTGTTCTCGTTGAGGATAGGAGTTACCGATAATCGGTTTACAGTCGTATGTATCTAAAACCCAAACAACCTTTCAGTAAATTTAAATGACCTTATAGACTGATCATAACAGCCCACAAACAAAACTTCATTAATCAACACACTCCAAAGCGCAGTCATAAAAACAACACTACACCTTCCAATGTTAAAACACACTAACCATACCACTTTAAGCAGTATTTTACTATTTCTAATCCACCTCCATCCTCTAACAAACACATTTATAATCAATATCTACAAACCTACATTTTTCTTCTAACCCTACCAAATAAAGAAACCACTACATTCAGATATCTCGACATTTAACATAATTACTCACCCACCCTATTCCAAATATACTAATTACCTATTTATAACCACCCATCTAACATATACTATTATTTTAATATATCCTCAAATATAAACAAAAATTATAATACTTACTACACAGTTATATTAACATATACTCCATAATACAAAATTAATCTAAATATTCATCAATACTCTCTGAACAAAAACTAAATTAAATCTTACCATTAATTTATTTCTCAATTTTACTATCTTTTTAGTTTGCGAGAGAACCGCGATTACATAATTATACTAAAAAAAATATAATGAGTATTCCACCTATCACGTGAGAAGATCAACCAACGTATCAATGACCACAAAACACAAACAGGTACAACACCAAACTCTACTAATCACCTAAAAACAACAAAATCAACCACATCACTAAAGACGAAATTTCAACCACTATAACTTGCACCGAAATCAGAGTAAAACTAACAATAACCCAAAATACTCATATACCAACCCAGCATATCAGACAACATAGATCACATAACAATAAACCCAAACATCCCCTATAACCACGATAGATCCAACAACGATTAGTTACAGTCACATTATTAAAAAAAGATAACAGGAAACCTTATCCTATATTTACACCATACTAATAAAATTCACATACCACCACAAATCCAGCTCACCGCAACAAAGCACACGAAAAATAAAGTGATTAAAACAGGAAACTCACCACATATTCTTATTGACTACAAAAATCTTCTATCCGGAGATACGTAAAAAGTAGAACATATATGCACCAAAAATCTGCACAAAATATTATATATCATACAATATCCTATTTAAAATATATATAACTAAATAAAAACATTACAAATTAATCCTTCACAATCACAAACAACTTCTTTCACTTAACTATCTACACAATTACGGAGATCTTTAATAATCGCTAAAAATAAATCTATTATCGAAATATATATAAGTATTAAACAAACATCAACATATCACTCTTGTGCCACTAACATACTCAACAGAGACTAATCACCAAAATCAAACCCTATCAGCCCTAACTATCATAAATACCGAACACAAAAAACAAAATAAACAACCATAACCTACCCAAGACAAGATAGACAACAAATTCACTAATCATATACAATTGTTATACTAGTCGATTTATAAGTCTATAATAATGTATTAAATTATGAAAATGCTATAGAATTTTTCTAATTACTTTAATCTTTTGTAATTTCTCTATTCTTATGTATAGTCAAATATTTGCACAATTTACCCACCTTTGTGATTAGATAATCATTTTCTTGTTTTTGTGTTTGTATTGTATTAAAAAATAGTTTGTTCGTATAAACAAGAGAAATTTTTTTCTGGTTATAATAAAGAAAAAATTTTTGTAATTTATGATTTTTTTTGAGTTTTGATTGTGAAAAACCTAATGTGCAAATTTTTTTCTCTGTTTGTTCACATTTTTGTTGACTTTTTACTACGAGAATCTTTGTGCGTACCTTTAAGAAGTGGTATTGGACATTGCTACTTGTCTAAAAGGTCTCACTTATGGTTGAGTTAGTAATTTTGTATTATTCGTGAAATTTGCTTATGTTCACATTTGGTAAGAGTTTTTGTATCCTTCACGTGCAAGAATTGACACTAATGGCATAAAGTTAACGGAGTATGTTTAGTTTGCTGTGTTGTATTGGTGTGGTGATGATGTTGTGTGTGTTGTAAGTGTGATAAGTATGATGTAGTCGCTGACTGGACATGCATACTGAAGTAAACATTATCAAGGGGAATTTTGGCTTGAGTTCTAAAGAGGTGAATTATTACTTTGAAAGGTTGCAAATTGACAATTCCTTAAGATGACCCCTTGCGGGTGTATAAATAATGTTGTTTAATCGCCATCGATAGGTTACAGAGTTATCTTTTGCCATCCCTTTTAAAGGAGATGATGCTTCGAAAAGCGTCATAAAGTATTATGTATGAGAAATTCCTACCTTTCACTGGAGTGCCTGACAAAATCCTCAGTGACAATGGAGGATGCTTTAAAGCTCATCTGTTTGAAGAGGTCTGTAAGATGATTGGGGCAGAACATATCTGCACCACAGTGGGAAGCCCACAAGTCAACGGAAATCTTGAAAATAGGCATCGAGTTTTATTAAGCAGCCTTCGTTGCATGTTAAGCGAAAATGAGTTCAAACATCACGATTGGGTATCAGTCTTACCGTTTGCGCTTTTTGCAATAAGAACGGCTCCTCTAACAGAAAATGGGATTACAGCTTCTCAGGTGCTTTTTGGCCAAAACGTGAATATACCTGGGAGATTAGTAGAGTCAGAGAGACCTGGAGAAGCTATGTGTTATGATAAATATTTAAACAAGTTAGCAGGGTTGTTTGCTCAGCCGTTGGCACCGAGAGCCACTTTGAAGAACCGATCCGTGTTCGTTCCTAAAAACTTAAAGGAAACAAAGCTAGTTCTTGTAAGAAACAAACAATATAATTTAGGCAAGCTCGAACCAAAGTACCAGGGGCCCTATAAGGTATTGCGTTTCACTAATAACACGGTCTATATCTTAAAAAATGGTCAGCCGGTAGCAGAGAATTTAAGAAACATAAAGATTTATTACCATTTAGCGGAGGCCGATCAGAGTAGAAAATAGCAGAAAAATAAATATAATAAAAATGTGAAAGAAAGAAATCATATGTAGACAACCTCTTACTAATCTTTTCTTTTACAGGTAATTCGGTCAAAGGTTACGTAATTAGAAATTTTGCAAGTGCAAAGATTGTGTACACAAATTATTGAATAATAATATTTAGTAGTTGTAATTTACCCTCCTCAAGTAGTTTTCCACCTATCTTCCTTCCTCTATCCTTGAGATTGTTTGTAATAGAATTAAGGAAGGCATTCTGTGTGGCTAACTATCAAACATATTGAAATTATCTCAAATGGAAGCTCTCTTCCATTTGCTGTTCCAATTTGTTTGAGCTATACTCCAGGGACACCACTTTGATCTGGTAAACGTTCGTTTACCAGATGCCAAACTAAGGAGAGAGGGAGGGGCACCTAGGTGCTATACTTCCCCTATATAAGTAGGGGAATAAAAAGCTCTCAAACTCCTTGAATTACCAGTGGAAAAATACTGAAGGCATACGAATGCCTAACAATGCCAACTTTTAGGGTTAAAGATTCAAATTTGTAACGGATTGGGGAGAGCTTGTGGAAGCCGCCTTGAGAGGCCCTAGCCGAGGGATTATTATTTTAGACGCCGGACGAATCGGTTGTGTCAGGTAGCATAGGGCCAAAGAAAAGCCGGCAGTTTGCCGTGTTATTATTATTATATAAAGGTATTTGTTCTATTCCATAATTAAGTACTTTCTGCCCATTGTGATTACAACATTTATTATATTACTGTCATATTTATTAATTTTCACGTGCACATATTCAATAAAACTTATCAAGAAAGCAGAAAAATCTTTCCACTTTCATCATCCATCTAATTACTATATTTAATTTGGTTCTGGGTGAATAAACTCTATAATATATATATATATATATATATATATATATATATATATATATATATATATATATATATATAATATTACAATACATTATTTATACTTATTATTGAAAGATATGTTTATTACTATAATATATAATTATATATTATATGTTTCATATTTTCTTTAATTTATTTCTCTATTATGTATTGTTATTGGTGAATATTGATTTTATATCTTATTTCTTTTCTTGTCATTATATTAATATTTTTCAATGGATATTGTATCATAAAATTTTTCCTTTTAAGAAGAAATTAAAAATCAGACCGCTACTGAATTGAAATTTAGCCACAATTCACTAAGTGATCTTGTATAGTTGCAGGAAGTTCTAGATCACACTATTCATTATTTTAATGCTTAGTAATTTTACTTAAATTAATTTTTAATCTGAAAAGACGTTTTTTATATTTAATAATATTTATCTACATTTTTATTTAAATAAACTTTTCTTAAAAGAAAAACTTCTTTGATATTTTTTTCGTTTATATTTCGGTTACTCTTCATCACACCTAACACACAACACACACACACACACAGCACACGAACACACACACACACACACACACACACACATCCCAACCACACACACACACACTACACACACACCTACACACCCACACACACATCACACACACACATCACACACACACAAACACAATAATCATAACTATGATATATATATATATATATATATTATATATATATAAATTTTATAGATATAATATTACCTTTAATTTATTTTGGTACGTTATAGTTGTTATAATAAAATCATATAAAGATTATATAATAAAAGATTAAAGTTGGTATATTATATTTAACTATATATATAATATGTTATATATATAATATATATATATATATATATTTATATATTATATAATATATATATATATTAATATATATATATTATATACACGGGTGATTCAAAACCTCTGCGACAAAATCCGGAGGGCTGATAGAGCAAACGATTAGGAACATTTATTGTTAAATAACCTATGTTGTATGAGGCTTCGTTTCAAAGTTACGGACGATTGAAAGTACACTAGTTTATGTTGTGTTACGACGATTTAGGTTACTCAATTTTAATGTGTTTGTGCGTGCGTACATGTGTGTACGCTTAACGTCCTTCGGAAACACGTGGCTATCCTTTACCTTGCCCAATTCATCGTTGATTCAGTACAGTGTGGGCATCGATTAAGAATGGATCACTACACTCTTCCTACTGAGTTGAACCGAACAATGATTAATCCTTATTGCTACCTCTGTCAACCCTCGGTAACAGAAAATTTATGCATAAAAATTAATGAAGAAAATAAATTAGAGAAGGGGAGAATTCAAAGAATAGTCTTAATAATCTTACTTTTTAAACTATAAATGTATAAATATGTTAATTGAATATTAAGGCAGGAATTTTTCTTCCAGGTCGAAATGAAACTCTTCTCCTCTAACTTGCTGATTTCCTTCTTTTCTGTTACACCAAAATGCTTATTGTCAAATCCAGAGCCAATCCTTTTCTGAATAGGATTTATAGCTTCTTCTAATATTATTTATTATTATTGTTATTATTATTATTATATTATTATTTATATTATTACTCCATTATTATGTCAATGTATTCTTATATTAAATTGTTATTACTTTTATTATTATTATTATTATTATTAAAAATGAAATTCAAATTTATTCATTTATTCACTCTATAGTTATAGTTTAAAGCAAATTGGTTAATATTTAATAATTAGATCCCCTTTCACCCTCTAATTCATTTATACAAATGAATGTGAGACCAAGATTGGATTAGTCAGCATACAAAACCCAAGTCTTTAAAAAATGATCTCACCTTTGTTGGAAGTTTCCAAGTAGAAAACTGAATTACATCTTCTGTATGGTAATATGGGGTAGAAAAATGATAAATAAGGCCCTCTTCTAGGCTGGCCTTCTTCTATGGTACTTGGGGTAGTAGGTCCCAAAGCCAGATTTTTCTTTTTATCTCAAAAACAAAAAAAAATATTATGTAGTATTTTGTAGGTATTATTATTTTTATTATCAGTGGCCACTGACTAGTTGATGAGATCATTAATAATTTTTTTATTGCCTAAATAGGCAGAGCAAAGAACACAAGTCTTGCTCCTTTAGATATTATATAGGGTCTGGCACTCTGCCAATCCAATTTTTTTTCCTCGTCAAAATCTTGCATCACAATTTGCAGAGCTAAGCATGATTCGAGCTTTCGCTTGAGGATTCATTATGTAAACAAACCAGCAAGTGAAATGGAATCAAAAATAAATTTTTTTAAGTTGTTCACTTCATAATTTATTTTTATATTTAATTTTTATTTATTTAATTTTTTTATAAAAAAATAATAAATAAATAAATTTTTTTTTATTTTTATTTTTTTTTTTTTTTTTTTATTAAGAAAAGGTCATTATTTCAAATCTTCAACTTCCAGTGGCCATAATAATAAAAATAATAAAACAAAAATAACAAAAAAAATATATATAAATATATAAAATAAACATATATATTATATATAAGGTGTATATGTATTATATAATAAATATTTTTGACACTGGGAGGGGACCACAAAATTAAATTCTATTAAGAATTTAATTTTTGATGAATATGTAAAATCAAATTGGAAACAAATTTATTTAGGCATTGTTTTTATATTCAAATATATATCCATATTCTGCTAAGCAAGGACATTTCTGCTTATTCGACTCTTTCACTTGGAGATACCTATTTTTCCCTTGGACCTATGAGCTTTTTATGGTAGCTCTTCTAGCAATCTGAACTGCAGCTTTCTTTTTATCTACCGGTCAGCATCATTGTTCCTTAATCATAGGCGCGTTGGAAACTGTTTCTGGCAGATTTTCATGAAATTTGTTTGCTTTTTATTAATAGATTTGTCCGATATGTGTGGGTTATTGTTTTCTTGGTTAGGTTTTTTTTAATTTTTACATGAAACAGTTTCTCCTAAACTATTATTTTCAATGGATCTTGTACTGTCCCCAATACTGTAAAAGTAATGGTTTACAAATTTTTTCTTTAAATGGCAAAATCCAACTCCCAGTGAAGTGTTTTTTTTATTTTTTACATTTGTCTTGCTGATTAGTGGCAAGATTTGTTAAGTTTGCTAAGAATCATCATAGTACAAATCATCAAATTGAGATTTCACTTTCTGTTTTTTGAAAAGTCAACTATTAATGATTCCTGATTCGAGGTTACAGGGAGACCAATCAGGATCATCTGAATGATCTATACCATCATGAAATAAATGAGAAGAAACAACCAGAGCTGGAAATCTCAATATCCCTGTAGCAATATCTTCGTGTTAGTTCAGCCACCATGGATATTAATGGATCCACCTCAGGGTTCTTAATATTGGTCTTAATGCTACCGGCCTTTTTATTTATAAGCCAATGTTTTGCTTCTCCTAACTAATAAAGAAAACTCATCCTGCTCATATGTTTTTCCTATAAGCACTTTATTACAACTCTTTATTACAACTCTTTTCTATAATTTCAACTACAACCTCCCTAGAAAACTAGCTTACCAAAGGGTATGGTGAAAACTCTAAATTTAATATTAATGGAGAGTAAATTAATTTTTTACATCTACATCATCAAGAAAGTTTTTTTATAATTTGCACTGAGCTTATGATACTACTTCCTGGTCTACTAACTATAAGTTGTGGAAATCCAAGTCAAACACATGAAATTGAAAGCAGAAATCAAACATTTATTAATCTACATTTTTAACAATAAGACACAAGGTTTACAGCTCTATGTATGTGCAAAGTTATAATAGTGTTAAATCTTCTCTACCTATCATTATTTATTTTTATATTAAAAGGTCCAATGTGGTCCAATGAATACTTTCTCAAATGGAAATTTTGTGGATGGGATTTATCCTATAGATCTTTGTAATTGGTTTTGATTAATTTTTATGGTTTTGCCATACATTAATTTACATTTGATGCAGTCTTACAATGTTTTCTTAATTATGAATATGCTGTTGGAATATAAAACTTCCTTTCTTATTATAGCGTAGAAGTTTTATATACATCTGCATGTTTTCATTTTTACATGTAATTTTTATGTTAATTATGACTGTTAAGAGTGATTTTATGCAGAAATGGATTTTTTTGATTTATAAATCAGCATCTAAGTTGCAAATTTTACTTCTTTACTCTAATTATATTGTTTTTATCAGAAAAAGATTGAGTGGCTAACCAAATTAGCTTCTTTATTCTTTTTTGGGTTATTAAATATGATATGTTTCTGAATTTTCTTGTTGAATATTTGCTTAAAAATGACATTACAACTTTCTTCATATGAGCATATGGCATTAGGGTCACAATTGGAAAACAAAGTGTGGTTTTTCTCATGTACTTTAAGCTTTAAATTATGAATAAATTTTCTTACAAACCTTAAATAGTTTAATCAAAGAAGAAAACCTATCTAATTTAAATAAGGGTACAAAAGAAAAAGTTTGAATATTATAAATATTAAAATCTGTACTATTATTATATAAGGGATTTGGAACAGTGACTTTTAACCTTTCATTATTGTTGTTTAATATAGGTCCACTTAAATAAAGTGAATTTTTTAATAAAACCTTATATGAAACACATCGAGTAACATAATCACTAGGATTCTGAGATCCTTCACAATGATGAAAAGTTATCGGGTGTTTTTCACATGCAGTTTCAATAAAATTCAGCTGATTATTTATAATGGTTCCTTTTCTTTCAATTTTGTTTAATTTTTCAATTTTATTTATAATCCAATTCAATGTTACCATTGAATCAGTATATAAATGTAATTTATTTATTTTTAAAGGTGTGAAAGTATTAGTTAAATTGTCAAACATTTCTATTAGACATTGTACTCCAAATGTTAGTCAATAGAGCTCTGTTATTGGGATTGTTCTCTTAATTTTGTTTGAAATTATTTATTTTTTAGGCTTTATAAATGCAGCTCACTACTATCTTTTTTTGTAAATAAAGACACTACCATAATATCTTACTGCATCAAAGTAAAATGCTATAAATTATATGAAAGTAAGCTAATCCCCAATAAATCTTTTTAATTCAGGTTTTTTGCTTTTATTATATTGTGAGCAAATATTTTTATATTCTTTTAGTAAATTACTATCTAATTTTTTGTCCCAAGTTATATCTTTATTATTTTGTAGTTTATGTAAAAATAATTTTGCTCTATTCTTCCCAGGAAGCCCAATATTTAGTGGATCAAATAGACCATTTATAGTAGATAAAATAGATCTCAAAGTGTTTGCTTTAGGATCCATTTCATTATTTTTATTATACAAGGTATCACTATGAGTATCCCACATCATTCCCAATAGTTTTACGTGATCATTTATAGGCTCATCCACACTACTATTATTGTCTAACTCACTATAATTTAATTTTTTAAACTCTGGTGAATTACTAATTGAAATTGTTTGCAATTGAACCCATAATTGTCTAATAGTTACATTGAGACCTATGAATAAGCAAGAATAATTTCACTTTTCAGAATAAAAGAGAAGAATAACCTAAGTTATCCATATAAGACAGGTTATACAAAATCTTCCTAAGTTCACATTCAAACTCATCACAAGTATGAACATTTGGATTCAGGTGTTTTGAAAGTTGGGCAACTATACAATTTATGGTCCATACAATCTGCGGTTTGTAAT
>JABUQX010078777.1:5000-10000 GCA_015478945.1 Trachelipus rathkii
TAAGCAATCTGGGAGATGTGGCCTATGAAATGATTAAACATTTGAGTCCTGAAGGCTCTAATTACACGATTGCTCTAGATATTTTAAAGAAGGAGTTTCTTGATAAAGACTTCATAGTAGAAAAAATAATTGTTAGGCTATTAGATATTTCTCCTCCTTCTGAAGATAATTTAGTTGAGGAAAAATCCTTTCTTAATGAGGTTAAGGCCTTAGCTTATGACCTAAAGTCCTACGGGTTAGATTTCCTTGCTCCTGATACTGCAGGTTTTAAAATGATTAGTTCACTCGTAGTTAATAAATTACCTCCTAGGTTTATAAATTTGTTAATCGATAAAACTTTAACTAATTACCCAAGTATAAATGACGTGTTTGAGAATTCGTCTACCTTAATGAAACGCTTGGAGCTGATGCAGAGGTCACAAGCCAAGCATGAAAGTAATAACTTTAGGAATAGTAAATTTGGCAGACACAAGAGTAATTATTATAATAATCCTAATAATAATAGTTTTAAGTATAATAAATTTAACAATAATAAGCATGCTAGTGGTGGTCAAAACAAGGGCCATAGTAATAATGAAAAGAACTCCACCCCCAATGGTTCTAAAGGTACCCTTGAAAACTTTAAGACTACCCAAAAGTCTGCCAAATCTAATGTTCCTTTTAGAAGCAAAGCAGCTAATTCAGCCTTCCCGTGTAAATTTTGCAGCATGGCAGGTCATAGCATGAATAAATGTCCATCTTACAAAGACATTGAATCTAGGCTAGAACGCTGTGACCAGCTGCATATTTGTAAGTTTTGCTCGAGTGCCAAGCATGCTACAGAAGAATGTCCGGGTAATCAAGGGGGCTTTTTAGATTACGCTTGCATGTATTGTAAACTTTTTACTCATATTTCTGCTTTATGTAAACAGGGGCATTCTAATAATTCTAGCAGTCAAACTATGTCCTATCTTTGCATTAATTTTAATAAGGGTGAACAAAACTATCTCCTCCCATTTATAGAAATCACTTTGCACCAAGGGGGTAAACAGTGCCGTTTGTTAGCTCTTTTAGACTCTGGATCGGAACGAAGTTATGTTAGTTCTAAAATTGCAGGGCAGCTATTAGACTTGAAAACTTTGTATAGCATTAGCTATGACATACATAGTTTTATTTCATCGAAAGAAAAAACTTTCTTTCTTAGCTCCTTTGTTATTGATCTGCCTGGCAGAAACCAGTTTCCATTTGCCTTGCTCATTGATGAGTCCTTTGATATTAAGTTTGAAATACCTGGTTTAAAAATGGCTTTAGAGAACATAAATAAACTTGGGCACAGTGTAAATTCTTTGAGTGATAGGCATGGTTGTGAGGATTTTGTAGAATTGCATGCTTTAATTGGTATAGATTTGTTACAATATTTGCCACCCTTTTCATTTGAGAGATGTATGAATGGAGCTTGCTTTAAGATGGGTCAGCATATTGTACCATTTGGTGATATTAAAAATTTTCTATACCCTGACCAAATTGATAAACTGAATGTGCCTTCTAATAACATTGGAGGCCCTTCGTCTCACGAAAATCTTGCCCATTCCTCTCTTGTTAATCAGGTTTTAAGTCCTTCCACCTCATACTTTAATCCATTGACAAGTATTTTTGAAGACAGTGTAGTAGAGCATGGTCTAGATAATATTTTTACTCTTGAAAGCCTCGGTATTTTAGATGTTAATGAAGATATGGCTAAAGCCGATATTTTGCAAGTTTCAGAATTTAATAAAAACATAGTTTTTAAAGATAGTCACTACTTTGTGAAACTCCCCTGGAAGGAAACCATTGACCTGGTTCCTTCTAATCATATTGTTGCCCGTAAAGTCCTTGATAGAGTTGTCTCTAATTTACATTATAAAGATTTATTTGATGATTATGGCAAAGTTTTTAGCCAACAGTTGACTGATGGTATTATTGAGAAGGTGGATATAAACCCTTCAGAATATGCAAAATTTATTTTCATTCCCCATCGGCCTGTCCTAAAGACTGAGGCTCAGGTTACGACCAAAATACGCCCAGTTTTCAATTGCTCTTTAAAAACCAACCTTAAATTGCCTTCTTTGAATGAAGCTGCCTACCCAGGCGTTGACCTAATGTCCTCACTCCTAAAATTAATACTGAAATTTAGATGTGATAAATATGTCATCCTTGCTGATATTAAACAGGCCTTTCTTGCTATTAAATTGCTTACTGAAGAGGATAGGAATAGATTTTGTTTTTTCTGGGTAGAAAATGGCAAAATTGTCACCTACCGCTACACCACCTTGGTGTTTGGTTTTGTTAGCAGCCCTTTTATTCTCCATTTTGTCATGAAACACCATGCCTCTAAATTTCCAGATGATTTATGCTCTAGACTGCTAGCAAGCAACTTTTATGTAGATAATTTCCTTTATACTAGCAATAATCATTTAGAATTAGAGTACATTTATAAAGAAGCATGTGTGAGAATGGATGAAGCTTCCTTTAAACTTAGAAGTTGGAATTCTAATTTGCCAAAGTTAAATTCTATGTTTGAAGCGGATGGCAGATTTGCTGCGCATGGTTGCCCGGAAGAGAAAGTCTTAGGTTATAGATATCATTTGGAAAATGATAGCCTAAGTGTGGCGAAAGTTGACCTCAACATAGAGGCTAATACTAAAAGGCAAATTTTGTCAGCAATTTCCTCTGTTTTTGATCCTTTGGGGCTAATCTTGCCTTTAACGGTTAGTGGTAAAATATTGATGAGGGACATATGGGGTTTGAGTCCTAAAGTAGATTGGGATACTGTCCTAGATCCTAAAATTATAACTGAGTGGAAAAGGGTTGCTTTATCTCTTAATAAGGCTTCTGAATTATCTTTTAGGAGAATGGTCCTTGATAAGGACAAGGTTTATGATTTGCATGTATTTTGTGACAGCTCAAAAACCTCTTATGGTTTTATAGTATATGCATGCTGTGATAACATTTCTGAATTAGTCTTTTCTAAGGCTAAAATGGCCCCTTTGAAGGAGTTGAGCATCCCTTGCCTTGAACTTATGGCTGTTGTGCTTGCTTTTAAGTGTTTGCCCAGCATTTTGTCTTCCTTTGAAGATATTAATTTTAAATTTTTAAATTTAGTTGTAGATGCCCAGGTAGTGCTTTCCTGGCTGTTAACAAATAACCCTAAGTGTAAATCAAAATTGGTTAAAAATAGGCTTAAAGACATTGAACTTGCCAAAAATGAAATACTTTCTGAATTTAATTTGCCTATATATTTCAGGTATACTGATACCAACAGCAATCCTGCTGATTTATTGACCAAGGGTGTATCATTTAAAAAATTTATTGAAATTAAAAAATTCTTGTCTAATGATTTTGAAAATTGGCCTACACATGAGCTGTTGAGCATTCCCCCTGAGTGTAACTTAAGTCCTTTGTACATTGTACTGTCACTAATGCTGTTGATGATGTCTTAGACATTGAAAGGTTTTCACAGTTTGATAAGTTGATTAAGATAACTACTTATCTGTTTAAATTTAGGTATATTAAAGTGGTGGAAGCTGATCCTGCCAAATGTGCTGTACTTTACTGGATTAGGCGTATGCAACTTGCATGTTTTGGAAAAGAAATTAGTTTTCTCAAAGCTAATGATGATTCTCAGCATATTCCCTCTCTTGTTAAAAACCTAGATCTATTTTTGGACGATGATGAAATTCTCCGTTCCCATGGGAGGATTTCTAAGTCTCTTCATTTTAGTTTTGATATTTGTAATCCCATTTTACTGGGCAAAGTACACCACTTCACCAGATTGATTATTTTGAATGCTCATTCTCAAGTTCAGCATCTTGGGGTGCAAACTACTTTAAACTATGTTAGAAATAAAGGGTTCTGGATCCCTCAAGCCAGACAAGCTGTTAAAAATACCCTGTCTTCCTGTTTCTTATGTAAGAAATATAATGCTCTCTGCTACAATTATCCCAAACTTACCAACTTGCCAAAAAACCAACTAACTTTGATCAAACCTTTCCATCATGTGGGAGTTGATTTCACAGGTCATGTTTCTGTTAAGAGCACAGAAAGTAAGGAGGATTACAAAATGTATATTTTACTTTTTACTTGTTTGAGCATTAGGGCCTTACACCTGGAACTTGTTCCTGACATGTCTACAGAGAACTTTCTACTTGCCTTTCAAAGGTTCTGCAATAGGTACACTATTCCTTCTCACCTGTACTCTGATAATGCTCGAGCATTTGGAAAATCAGGAGATATCCTGAGTAATGTATTTTATTCCCAAGAATTTTGTGATCACCTTACTAGGTGTCAAATTAAGCATATTAAAATTCCACTTTATGCTGCGTTTATTGGAGCAGCTTGGGAAAGGCTTATTAGGACTGTTAAAAAATGTTTATATAAAACTGTGCAAACTAAAAAGCTTTCTTATTTTGAACTACTGACCACTTTATCCTCGGTTCAAGACGCTATAAATTCCAGACCTCTCACGTATAGGTCTTCTGAAAATGATTTAAATATCATTACTCCCAATTCCTTTCTGAAAATGCACTCTAATTCGGCTCTTGTCTTTAGAGACTTGGAAGATCCATGGAGAGAGATGGACAGGGATGTTGTACTTAAAAGTCTGGATCAGCAACTTATAACATTTGAAGAATTCAAAAGGCTATGGTATGAAGAGTATTTGCTGAGTCTCAGAGAGCATAGTAGAAACTTGTATCAGAGTCCTTGGACTAATCGTGTAAAGTGTGGTGATGTTGTACTTATAAAACTGCCTAACAAACCTAGACCCTTCTGGATGTTGGGAAGGGTCATAGAAGTGGTTATAGGCCATGATAAAATTATTAGGTCAGTAAAAATTAAACAAAGCAATGGTAAAACTGTTCATCATCCTATTTGCAACCTATATCCAATGGAATTGTCTATAACCCACTCTGGGGCAAATCAGAGTGAAAGAAGGGATGATATTGACAATTCTGCTGAAGAAGTTCTTAATACTGATCCTACTC
>JABUQX010078777.1:15000-40000 GCA_015478945.1 Trachelipus rathkii
TTGCGTTTTTCATTATTCATTTGTTTTTCGCTATAATTGGAGAAATGTTTCCTTTTGAATTGAAAGGAACAAGAACAGCAAAATCTCACTCGGTAAAAAAATTACCTAAATCAAGGTCTTTTGCCTTTTTGCTTCGTGTCGAAAATACCGTCTGTGAATCTGTTCTTTTGCTTTTTACTTTCGTGTGTGAATATACCGAATACCATTTGTGAATCTCCGTTTTTGCCTTTTTGATCGATTTCGTGAATATCGTTAAAGAAGTCTTTAATTTCATGATAAAAATTATGTTATGGCTTTTCAAGTTTTAACTATTCAAATAAAATTGTGATTTAAACTGTGTGGTTTCGTATCAAGACCTACGTAGGTGAAGAGAAGTTTACCCAGTAACTAACTGTTGATTGAAAGAAACGTATTTCAATATAACTGTGGAAAAGAACAATTTTCCAATCAATTAACCGCTTGCCGTTACCTATCTACTGATTTTACTCAAGTAAGTTGTTTTTTGTTTCTTTTCATATTTTTTAAGGGTGCATTTCTCCATCTGCGTAATATCAAGTAAATTTAAATTTATCACAGTTTAAGGAGCTAACTAAACTACCTATGCATAAAAATGTGTATTTGACTCATCTTAAAATTAACGAGGAGAGTACATAATTTTTATATTTTGGAAAATTGTTTCTTACAAATTTTGCAATTTAGTAAAATAATTTCTTTAAAATTTTGCAAATTTGAAATTATTTTGGAAAATTGTTTCCTACTCTCGTATATTTATTTTCTTGCCATTTTTGAATATTTGACATAAGTTCTTTTGCTAAATTTGAAATTTGCTCTCATATTTATTTAGCAATTTTGAAACTTTTTTTCGTATATTTTTTGAGTTAAAATTCTTCGTATTTGATAAATACTTTATTAATATGGCCTTTAGTATCTAGTGAGTAAAATTCGAGCTATTTTTTTTTTGGCATAAAGAAATTTTTCGCTATATTTAAAGTGCTTATTTGCTAGGTTATATATTTACAAATATATATATATATTGAATTTTGATGTCCTGGGTTCGCTTATTTATTTAAACGGTTGTGTCAACTTTCGTTCGTTACACACTGTGCTTTACTCCTCAAACACAAACGCCGGACCAACATATTGCATATTGCATTTTAATAATCTTTATTGTGCAGTTGCGAAGGTGTTTTGCATATTGCATTGCTTCAGCAATCTTTATTGTGCAGTGTTGAGTTGTAAACGCATAGTGGTTCAAACGGTGCGGTGCTGTGCGGAACGGTGCGGTACAGTTCTGGTGCTGTGCGGAACGGTGCGGTACAGTTCTGGTGCGTGCGAAACGGTGCGGTGCGGTGCAGTGCGGAACGGTGCGGTGCAGTTCTGGTGCGTGCGAAACGGTGCGGTGCAGTGCGAAACGGTGCGGTGCGGTGCGGTATATCGACTTCATATGTGCGCAGTTCATTTCAAGAGTGCGCATTTGTTTTCGCACCTGCGCTGTTTGTTCAATTTAAACGTGCGCAGTTCATTTTAAGAGTGCGTATTTGTTTCCACACCTGCGCTGTTCACTTATACGTGCGCAATTGACTTTGTGCTTGTTTTCTCGTGCGCAATTGACTTTGTAGTTGCTTCACGTGTGCGCAGTTCACTTATACGTGCGCAATTGACTTTGTGCTTGTTTTCTCGTGCGCAATTGACTTTGTAGTTGCTTCACGTGTGCGCAGTCAACTTATATGTGCGCAACTGACTTTGTGTTTGCTTCATACGTGCGCAGTGACTTCGTATTGGCTTCACGTGTGCGCAGTCAACTTATACGTGCGCAATTGACTTTTTGCTTGTTTTTCTCGTGCGCAATTGACTTTGCAGTTGCTTCACGAGTGCGCAGTCAACTCATACGTGCGCAATTGACTTTATAGTTGCGCAGTTCATTTCATATATGCGCAGTGACTTTGTATTGGCTTCACGTGTGCGCAGTCAACTTATACGTGCGCAATTGACTTTGTGCTTGTTTTCTCGTGCGCACTTAACTTTGTAGCTGCTTCTCGTGTGCGCAGTCAACTTATACGTGCGCAATTGACTTTTTGCTTGTTTTCTCGTGCGCAATTGACTTTGCAGTTGCTTCACGAGTGCGCAGTCAACTCATACGTGCGCAAATTGACTTTGTGTTTGCTTCATATGTGCGCAGTGACTTTGTAGTTGCTTCACGTGTGCGCAGTCAACTTATACGTGCGCAATTGACTTTGTGCTTGTTTTCTCGTGCGCACTTAACTTTGTAGCTGCTTCTCGTGTGCGCAGTCAACTTATACGTGCGCAATTGACTTTGAGTTTGCTTCATAGGTGCGCAGTGACTTTGCAGTTGCTTCACGTGTGCGCAGTCAACTTATACGTGCGCAATTGACTTTGTGCTTGTTTTCTCGTGCGCAATTAACTTTGTAGCTGCTTCTCGTGTGCGCAGTCAACTTATACGTGCGCAATTGACTTTGTGTTTGCTTCATACGTGCGCAATTGACTTTGTAGTTGCTTCACGTGTGCGCAGTCAACTCATACGTGCGCAATTGACTTTATAGTTGCGCAGTTCATTTGTGTTTGCTTCATACGTGCGCAATTGACTTTGTGCTTGTTTTCTCGTGCGCAATTAACTTTGTAGCTGCTTCTCGTGTGTGCGCCAGTTCAACTTTATACGTGCGCAGTTCATTTGTGTTTGCTTCATAGGTGCGCAGTGACTTTGCAGTTGCTTCACGTGTGCGCAGTCAACTCATACGTGTGCAATTGACTTTATAGTTGCGCAGTTCATTTGTGTTTGCTTCATACGTGCGCAGTGACTTTGTAGTTGTTTTTCGTGTGCGCAGTCAACTTATATGTGCGCAATTGACTTTGAGTTTGCTTCATAGGTGCGCAGTGACTTTGCAGTTGCTTCACGTGTGCGCAGTCAACTCATACGTGCGCAATTGACTTTATAGTTGCGCAGTTCATTTCATATATGCGCAGTGACTTGGTAGTTGCTTCACGTGTGCGCAATTGACTTTGTGTTTGTTTCACGTGGGCGAAATTGATTTATGTGATATTTTTTCTGCGCTGTTGACATTTTTTTGTACTTTTGATTCTTCAGTGCGGTTTTCTCAGGCGCAGTTGATATTTTTCTGCGCTGTTTACATTTGTTTGTGCTTTTGACTCTGCAGTGGTTTTTTTTGGCGCAGTTGATATTTTTCTGCGCTGTTGACATTTTTTTTGCACTTTTGATTCTTCAGTGCGGTTTTCTCAGGCGCAGTTGATATTTTTCTGCGCTATTGATATTTTTCTGCGCTGTTGACATTTTTTTGTGCTTTTGACTCCGCAGTGTGTTTTTTTTGGGCGCAGTTAATATTTTTCTGCGCAGTTAGTTTCCCAGGGTTTATTAACTGCTCTAGTAGCCAGTTGGGAAATATTCACACTACTTCACATTTGAATATAATTTGTTCACGATGGATATATTAAACGATTTAGACTTAAAGGTCACAGAGGAGTTCTCAAATGAAAAACCTGCGTCTTCTTCGGATGAAAATATAGCTAGTTTAAAAGCAACATTACAGGGTGAGCTGAGTCCCCTTCGGATGAAAAGGGGTGTTTTAAGAAGAAAGCTTACTCTATGCTGCAAACATTTTCCTGAAAAAGGTGATGATTCAGAGTCACCTACCCTCATCGACCCTGTTGTTATCAAAACAATTTTCGACAAGGTGACCTCGATTATCTCGGACATTAAGGCTCAAGATACTCTGATCGAAAACCTATTAATAGGGACTGAGTACACCAAGTTCGACCAATCGCTTCTAGACGAAGAGATTTCCGCTACTGATGCTTACCACATAAAAGTGGCTCAAGCTCTTCAACTGTTAAGAGTCGAATATGGATATGAAATCGAGTCTCGAAGATCTTCTGATGCCCTTTCTGATAATGAGAGAGCAGCTTCAAATTCGAACAAAACATGCTGTGAACATTCCAAGTCTTTTCCCATGCAGCCTTTTAGCCTGAAGATCCCAGCCCTAAAATGCGGAGATTTTTCAGGCGAGAAGGACAAGCACTCCTTTCGTTCCTTCCTGCAGGAGTTCAATAATGTGTATGGGGGGAGGAAGGACTTGTCACAAGCCGTTAAGTTGCAGTATCTCAAGTCCCATTTAAAGGGATATGCTCTCAGAGACATTGAGCATTTGACGGGTACGGATGAGAACTATGAAGTTGCCTTGTCCATTTTAAAAGAACATTATTTGGACAAGGCCTTCATTATTGATTCTATTTTCCATGAACTGGACTCATCTCCGCCTCTGGACGGGAAGCAACTTGAAACGGTCAGATCCTTTATTTTAAAGGTTCGGGCTCATCTAAAAGAACTCAAGGAGCTCGGGGTTGACCTCTTCCCAGAGGAAAGTTCTGGCTGCAAATTAATCAGCCATATATTAGTAGATAAACTTCCTCTCTCATTTTTAAGAGAGTTGAAGCTGGCGACTAAGGAACAATATCCGTCAATTAATCTGATTTTTAAGGAGCATAATCAGATAATTCAATCAATGCTGAGGTTTCGCACCTCTCAGACCTCAACTTCATTCTCATCAACTAAATCATCTTCTTCCAAAGGGAACTTCAAAAGGGAGAAGAGGATACCTTCTGATCAGAGGAGTCATACTTTCAACAATTCAAAAGGTAGTGGCTCTCTAAAAAGAACTACGTTCTCTTCTGAATCTCAATCAAATTCTAATTCAACTTCGAATCAATCTTCAAGGGAAGTCAAGTGTAAGCTGTGCAATGGAGACCATTACCTCTCTGACTGCACGGTTTACGTAAACCCTAAATCAAAAAGGGACAGATGTGTGGCATTAAACATGTGCTGTAACTGTTCCAGCATAAAGCACATGGCAGATACATGCCCAGCTAAAACACTCAATTTAAAGTATCCTTGCTATAAATGTAAGAGCCGAAAACATCTAGCCGCTCTCTGTTCCGCTGGAACCACTAATCAAAACAGGGAGCATTCTCGTCAAGAAAATGCTGATGAAGGAAATAAAGCTGATGTTAATCATCTTTGTATTAATACTGGGCAATCATCAGCTTCGCATATTCTGCCTACAATAACCATAATAGCAAGGCACAATAACAAATCAGTTCCTATTCGCTCTCTTATAGATTTGGGATCACAGAGAACATATGCTGGCCCTAAATTGCTTACTAAACTCGGAATCAACTGTGAACAATTACCTGTAATCAGAAATCCTATAAAAACATTTATCGGAGAAGAAGAACGTACATCGTACCTAGTCGACCTAGATATAAATTGCTGCTGCAATTCCTTCTTTAGAACCCCGGTTCTGGTCGACCCTTCTTTGGATGTTGGGTTTGCGGTTAAAGGGTTAGCATCAGCCATTAGTCGCATTTCGTTAAAATATAATGTGGCTGACAAGTCCTTTGTGGGCCCTTATGGGGATTCGGTCGATGACATCGACCTTCTTTTAGGTACTGACACTTTATGTCATATGAAACACTTCCAAATTATCGATTGTTTGGAAGGTAGTGCCATTCAGACTTGCTTTGGGTTGGTTCCTTTCGGCCCAGTGAATTCTTTTCTACTTCCTCATCAACAAGCCTTTCTATACAGAAAGCAGACTTCAACATCAACTCTTGATTTACAATCAAATCAAAGGGATTCATGACTATCCATGTCTGTCTCCTCGCTGCCAAAACACCTATTCCAAGCTTCTCCTAATCTCGTCAACTCGATCATTGACCCTCATCCTACTTACCCGGACGTTCTTAGCATTTCTTCAAATGAAATAAGTGCCGACCTGGGTTTGGAATATCTGTACAGCTTGGAGTCTTTGGGTATTCAGGAGGAGAAGGATTATGGTACCATCGATAAGGAATTTATCTCTAAATTCCACAATGCAATTCAATTTATCGATGGAAAATACCATATTGAAATCCCATGGATCCCAGAATTAGTGGATCAGGTCCCCTCGAATTATCGTATTGCTTTAAGTACGCTTAGACGAGTTAAAAATCGTCTTAGCAATCAAGGTCTTGATAAGGCCTACACTGATGTTTTTAAGGAACAACTGAGATGTGGTATCATCGAAATCATCTCTGTTGATCCGAAGGAGTTCGATCGTTACATATGGATTCCCCACAGGCCTGTAATAAAAATGGCTGATCAGGTTTCTACTAAAATCAGGCCTGTGTTCAATTGTAGCCTTAGAACAAAAGGCGCTCCTTCTCTTAATCAAGCCTGTTACCCAGGCATCGACTTGTTGGTTCCTTTACTTCGTCTCCTTCTTTCTTTTAGGACCAACAAATATGTGGTTGTCGCTGACATCTCGAAAGCCTTTCTTCAGATCTATCTTAAACTTGAAAGCGATCGTAACAAGTTTTGTTTCTTCTGGGAAGAAGATGGCAGACTTGTTACTTATAGGTACGCGACAATCATTTTTGGCCTTGCGGTATCCCCTTTTATCTTAGGAGCCGTAATAAGACATCATATTAAAAGCAAATATTCATTCGATCTGGTCTCTCGGCTTCTGGTCAATAACTTGTATGTGGATAATTTTATCTACACTCATTCATCCCCTGATGTTTTGAGAGACATCTATTCAGCCTCAGTAGAAAGGATGAAGGAGGGTGGGTTCAACTTGTGTTCCTGGAACACCAACCACCCTGATCTAAAAGCTCAAATCAAAGACGATCAGATGCTTTCCTCTCATAATTGTGATGAGGAAAAAGTCTTGGGGTATCTTTATCATCCCGAAAATGATACCCTTAGATTAGCAGACTTTGACCTTACCTCAGTCGAATCAAAACGAGATCTTCTCTCCCAAGTAAACAAAATCTTTGATCCTCTTTCTTTTTTCCTTCCTGTAACCTTAAGGGGACGTCTGTTGATGAGGCGGACATGGGAGAAAGAAATGAGTTGGGATGACTCCATTGACCAGGATATAAAAGAAGATTGGGAGAAACTTCGTGCTGATCTCGACGACCTCAAAAACTTATCTTTTCAACGCTTCTGCTTTGAAGCATCAGCAAATTCAACTCTCAACATCTTTTGTGACGCAAGTTCACAATGTTATGGGTTCGCAGTCTACGTCACCGGTTCAGAAACTGTCCCGTCACTATTGTGGGCAAAATCTAAGGTGGCTCCTCTCAGGGGAAAAACACTTCCTTGTCTCGAGCTGTTATCAGTCTATTTGGCTCTTAAGTGCCTTCCACAAATATTGACGGGATTAACAGAGGTTGAATTCAAGGCTGTCAACATCTTCTCGGATTCCCAAATCGTCCTTGCATGGGTAGCGGGAGGAGGTAGCAAGACAAAACAAATTTTTGTTAAAAATAGAATCCAAGATATCAAAAGCATGGTCTCCTCCATGAGAGATGACAATTTACTGCCTATCTCTTTTCACTACGTTAAAACGGATGAAAACCCTGCCGACTTGATAACTCGAGGATTATCACATCGAGAGTTTGTCAAAAAACTAAACCTTTGGAAATTTGGTCCGAACTGGCTCAACCATGATCAGGTTTACTGGCCCAATTTCAGCAGTTCGGGGGGAGGATTAATGGACCCTTCTTCAACATTTATGGTCATACAGGCCCCACCTCCTCCTATCATCAACATTTCACGATATTCTTCTTTGTCAACATTGTTAAGAGTATGTTCTCTACTTTTCAAATTCGGTGTATCAACTCTTTCCTCAATCGATTGTGACAAAAAAGCTAGACTTTTCTTGTTAAAAGTTATGCAGCAGGAAAGCTTTTCTGTTGAACTTCGGTTTCTTAATGATGTCAAGTCGAACCCTGCTTCTGCTAAAGCACCACCTGATTTGGTTTCTCGTCTCAACCTCTTTTTAGATGACTCAGGGCTCATCAGAAGTAAGGGCCGTCTATCTCGTACTAATTATTATTGTTTTGAGGTGGTGAATCCTGTAGTTCTTAGTAAATCACATCATCTGACCTTTCTCATCATTAAGGATGCGCATGTTGCCTGTAAACACCTTGGCATTCAGGCAACCCTTACATGTATTCGCTTAAAAGGATATTGGATTACATCAGCTCGACACACGATAAGAAAAATACTGTCGGAATGTGTCATCTGCAAAAAGTACAACAGCTTTTCCTTTCAATATCCAAAGTTCACAAATTTCACAAAAGTTCAAGTTAACTTTTATCGTCCTTTCAATAGTGTAGGTGTTGACTACACTAAACATTTCTTTGTCAAAGTCAAAGGTTCAAATCAACCACAAAAAATGTACATATTGTTGTACACTTGTCTCAACATTCGTTGTGTGTATTTAGATTTGATCCCTGACATGTCTGCAAAATCATTTGTGCAATCGTTCAAGCGTTTTGTCACTAAGTTTGGAGTTCCAAATTTCTTTTATAGTGACAATGCCCGTTCCTTTAATAGAAGCGCGGATGCTCTTGAACAATTCGTTGTTTCGGAAACAGGTTCCGAGTTTCTGCGTCAAAATCAAATTAAACATATCCGAATTCCATTGTATAGCCCTTGGATGGGAAGTATGTGGGAAAGATCAATCCGGACTGTCAAAAACTGCCTCTATAAGACAGTAGGGCGTAAAAGCCTGGAATATTTTGATTTTATTACTATCCTGGCAGATATCGCTGACGCCATTAACTCGAGACCTCTAACTTACACCTCTTCGGACAACGATATTGTACCTTTAACACCAAATTGTTTTTTAAAACCTTTGGCTAATACAAGTCTCATTTTAACTGATCCTACTTCTTCCAATTCACCTTCAAGAGAGGAACTTATTCAGTCCCTCAAGAGATCTTCGGAGATGTTCGAGGACTTTAGAACTCGATGGTATACCGAATATCTCTTAAGCCTGAGAGAAGTAGGAAGAGATCTGTATCAGGTCGCATGGAAGAATAAAGTAAAGGTGGGGGACGTTGTACTTATTAAAAGTCCTGTAAAGGAGCGCCCATATTGGCAAATGGGCATAATCCAAACGCTCATATATGGAGATGATGGTAAAGTTCGTTCAGTTAAAGTCCGTACCCCAGGAAGGCTAATAAATGTGTATCCTATTAAACATTTATTCCCTCTGGAATTATCTTTGACTCATAGTGGGAATCGGAATAACTCGTTAGGAACTGATGCCCCTTCTACTACGATGGTTCCTTTACCATCTTCTTCTCAGGCAACCAGTCCTAGTGTAATCCCAACCGTAACCAATGATAATTCCACAACAAATCAACAATCTCGTCCTAAAAGAAAAGCGGCGGTCGTGGCGCGATCTAAATTTCTCAATGTCGGTATCGATTCGGAATCGGAATCAGAAGAATCCTCAGATTCTGATGATTAGTATCATTATTTCGGATAATTTAATAAAGATTTTTTTTCTTTTTTTATTATGGCACAAATTCGTCGTAATTTATGCCATCGCCCCCGCCCAGGATATTAAAATTTAATCTTTAGTATCTCAAATATTAAGTCATACTCTCACTTTCAATTATTTGTCAAATGTTCAAAATGGTAATTACTGAATTAATGCTAATGCGTTTTTCATTATTCATTTGTTTTTCGCTATAAATGGAGAAATGTTTCCTTTTGAATTGAAAGGAACAAGAACAGCAAAATCTCACTCGGTAAAAAAATTACCTAAATCAAGGTCTTTTGCCTTTTTGCTTCGTGTCGAAAATACCGTCTGTGAATCTGTTCTTTTGCTTTTTACTTTCGTGTGTGAATATACCGAATACCATTTGTGAATCTCCGTTTTTGCCTTTTTGATCGATTTCGTGAATATCGTTAAAGAAGTCTTTAATTTCATGATCAAAATTATGTTATGGCTTTTCAAGTTTTAACTATTCAAATAAAATTGTGATTTAAACTGTGTGGTTTCGTATCAAGACCTACGTAGGTGAAGAGAAGTTTACCCAGTAACTAACTGTTGATTGAAAGAAACGTATTTCAATATAACTGTGGAAAAGAACAATTTTCCAATCAATTAACCGCTTGCCGTTACCTATCTACTGATTTTACTCAAGTAAGTTGTTTTTTGTTTCTTTTCATATTTTTTAAGGGTGCATTTCTCCATCTGCGTAATATCAAGTAAATTTAAATTTATCACAGTTTAAGTTACTTTTAAACTACCTATGCATAAAAATGTGTATTTGACTCATCTTAAAATTAACGAGGAGAGTACATAATTTTTAGTAATGTATTCCGTTTTACTGTAGCATTAATAGTTTTTTTAAGATACATTTTATTGACGGCTAAAATACCAGACGCTGGCCTATATAATATATATATATATAATATATTATATAATATATATATATATATATAATTAATATATATATTTATATAATTAGTATCATATATATATATATATATATATATATATATATATATATATATATATATTATAAAAGATCCGTGATAAAAAGTCTGCCGCCAATGTCTGGAGACAATAGCGCACGAAGTCCTCCTAACAGACTCGATCGAATGTTTCTACCACGACACACACATGGGACACTAAGTATCCACTCCACGCACGCGCTCACACACACGAACACATTTTCCTTCATTCCTTCTTATTCCTTCCCACTGGTGGTTATCTTTCTTATAAATTTAAGTTTAATTCAATTTTTTTTTAAATATATAATTTTTTTAATTTGAATTTTAAATCTATTTAAATTATTAAAAAAAAAACTTTTTTTTGCTGCTGAATTAAAAAATTTTTCTTAGACTTGCTAAATTTCCTTTGGTACAAATTCTGTGCACGATTTCAATTAATTTTTGTCATAATAAATAATTTTCCTTTTAAAACGGAAATAGAAATTAGTTGCACATGAAATTTACCTTCACAATCAAACAGTTTATATAAATAACCGTATATATATATATATATATATAATATATATATATATATTATATATATATATCCCCATCTTTATATATATATATATTATATATCTATATAATATATATATATATATAATATAATATATATATTATATATATATAATATATATTTATATATATATATATATATATATATATATAATATTTATATATATATATATATAATATATATATATATATATATATATATATATATAATATATTATATATATATATAATTATATTATAATATTATATATATATATATATATAAGTATATAATTTATATATATATATATTATATATATATAATATATATATATATACTATATATATATATATATATATAATATATATATATAATATATATATATATAATATATATATATATAATATATATATATTATATTATATATATATATAATATAATATATATATATATATATAATCCCACCCTTTAAATATATTTGCAGAGTTCCTCAAGGGTTTATATCTAACCCTAACCCTTTTTCCACTTTCCAGTGATCTATTTGACATTTTATTGATTACCTGCCTACCTATTAAATCTCTCACGCTCATGGCTTCAACCTTTTCTTTCGGAAACGCATCCTGTACACCTCCATAAAGCTGATGATAGGAGGATAGGCTTGGAACTAATCTCTGATTTTAATTGTATTTAGCCTCTATTCCAAAACAAAAACATGGTTGCTCTCAATGCCTTTAAGAATTCCATAGTTTCATCAATCTGCTATGCGTTATTTTCCAAATAGTTGTAATCGTTTTTGGGAGGATCACATTATTTTACTCACATAAAATTTTCTAACAAATCAGGTGTTCCAATTTCCAAGGCACATCAAAATATTATAACCCCATTCCTCCTCCCCAGTTGCTCGCTTTGTACGTGTATATTTCCCATACTTGTAAAGTGTACTGAATATTCGAGTTGCAGAGTCTCTACTTTTATTTTCCCTTCACCAACTCAAGATCCGGTCTCAGCTCCGTCGTCTTCGAGTCCCTTAATTTTATTATTATTATTATTATTATTATTATTATTATTATTATTATTATTATTATTATTATTATTATTATTATTATTATTATTATTATTATTATTATCCGGTTCCGCCTAAAACTTTGCGGCTCAGCAGAAAATGTGTGGCACTGATACAGCTCATCTTGAAAGAGTGAACAAAGAATTTTCCTCTCAAATTCTCCGCGCCCTAATTTATAATATAGCAACAGAATTGCAGCATCACTATCTTTAACGGTCAGAACGTATTCGCATACCTCCACCTATTGAGAAATCGTGATAATCTTTCCATTGACCACAGACTTGACCGCTATGTTCGTTCTGTCCTGTTATAGGAGTGGTTTTTTTATTATTATTTTTTAACTAGATCGTATGGAAATAATGTATTTATTAATTTTCTGTGGCAAAACATTGCTTTTATAATTGCCAAATATGAAATAATAGACGTTCAAATTTCATATTTATATCATTCGTCTATTGATGAAATTTTCAATTATAACGACACCAACCGATTTTCATGAAACTAATATGAAATCTTTGTAATGATCTTTAATGAAGATAAAATGTAAATAAAATTTAAAAACCCGAGTGAAAAAAATTATGAAGTCTCCCAAATTTTCATTTTTAAAACCTATTTAACTGCAGATGCCTTTTTTTTTTTTTATAGGCTTGTTAGATTATGGTTACTGAAGCTATATTTTAGACATATGTTCGTGTGCCATGCATTCTTTTATCAAAACAAAAAAATATATATGATTTTTTATTAAAAACCAAAAACAAAAAAAAAAAAAAAAAAAAAAAATTCCCCCTCAAAATTAAAAAATAACCCATTCTTATACCACAACGAGTTCCTTATTCTTACGTGCACTTCTTTTAGCTAAATTTTGAACTTTAAAAACGCCTTATCGAAACATGTTCCATATTAATTTACGAAATTATTTTTTTACAGCTTTAGTAGGTTTTAATGTAAAGAATCTGACTATTACCATAAAAATTTAAGTGAATTTTTTATTATAAATATGTTTAGAATTAATTACACTACAAAAATTACAGACATGAAAATTTTTCTTTCTTATTTTCAGTAAACTGACTTTTATATATTGTTGGAGATTTGTCTTTAATTAAAATTTTCATTCATGCTATTAACACAAATTATAAAAGTTTTTACATTTATGATTATGAGTAAACTTACAAATCTTACTTCCCCACTTTCGTCACAAGCGGTTATTCTCCTATTTTATATGGGGGGGGGGGGATAAGGGGAAAGTATTGTTCTTTAATATGCACAATCGTAAATCAGGTAAATAGGCAATTTTTTAAACTAATGGTATGAACCCCTCGAAAGTAATTAATATTAACAATATGATATTACCTAATGTTTAATTTGAAGAATATGAATGTGATTTAAGTTTTATATATATTATATATAGTACTATATATATATATATACTTATATATATGCTATTATTATATATATATATATATATATTTAATTATTATTTTCTTATAAATAGAAGTATCTGGCATATTAAATATGATATATGCATATACTATTTATATATCGTTATATAGATATTATTATTTTTAATTTTTTATTATACAAAAACACTTATTCCCCGCTAAGCGGGTAGTGGTACGTGCAGCTTCCCTAATTCATATTTTCTTTCATCTCGCCCCACCCACCTCCTCCATTCCATTCTATCTCTCGCCAACACCCTACCTTCCTCCCCCTCATCCCTCCCTCCTCCAGCATCTCCCTTATTCCATCCATCCACCTTCTTCTCGGTCTCCCCCTTCCTCTTCTTCCTATCCCCTCCGCCTCCCAAACTCTCCTAACCACCCTCTGTTCCTCCATTCTCTCCAGATGTCCAAACCATCTTAACATTCCCTTCTCCGCTCTTCTCACCAAACCATTTTTCCAATCACATCTCTCTCTTATCACCCTATTTCCTAATCCTCTCTCTTTTGCTAACCCCACATACCGCTCTCAACCCTTTTATCTCAAACACTTCCAGCTTCTTCTTGGACTAACATTCAACCCCCATGTTTCACACCCATATAGTACCGCTGGAACACATTTTTTCAAACATACTTATGTCTTAAGTTTTATGGTGATGATTATATTTTCCCCGTTCTCCTTTTTCCATTAAGTCTCCTCAGCACCATCTGGTACTTCGGACCGGCTCTTTTCTATTCCTTTGGTGCGTCTGGTACTGGCTGTGATCTATCTCCTTCCTTCAGGCCCGGTACTTCCTTACCGTGCGTCAAAATCCATCCCCTATATCTGAAAACCTTTAACTTTTCTAATACTACACCTCCTATCTCTAAAATCTCTATACTCCCAATCCGCTCATCTGTTTCATCGCCTCCTGCAAACACTAACACTCCTTGAGGCTTCTTGTCGCTAGGTTTGTAGTTTGCCTAGATGGGACCGTTACTTTTTCAGTCTTCTCGTGCACCCCTCTCGTGGGTGAGAGACTCGTCGTGTCACCAAGGCAAGTACTACAGCCCTTCGTCGTGAAATTTACTTCGCCACTCGAAGGCAGTTCTCATCCCGCCAAATAGTATCAGTATGCTCACTTCCCATTCTATTTACTACTCCCTAGTCCGCGAGCATCGTTATTTCCGAGTCGCCGTTTCTCTTCTTCTTCTCTTCTTCTCTTCTTCTCTCTATTCATTCTTTGGCTAGACCACTCTTCTCCAAAATAAATTGAAAAGCCACGGTGACATTACACATCCCTATCTTAACCCTCTCTTTACCCCAAACATCTCACTCTCCCCCCTAATACTCTCACACACATTCTGCATATATATATATATATATATATATATATATATATAAATTATATATATATATATATATATATATATATATATATATATAGTGAGGTATTTTAGTATATAGCTATAATGATATTTATATATATATATTATATATATACCGTATAATATATATATATATTGAGGTGGGTGGTATATATATATATATATTATATTGATAGTATATATTTATATTTATAGTATGTATATGCATTCTTATTTATTATCTATGGTTATATATAGTATATATGATAGGTCAATATAATATAAATAGGTATACGTATATGTAATACTCGGTTCGGTTATATATATTTTGTGTAATGAATTTCAGAATTTGTACTTCTAGTTAGTTTATAATATATATATATATATATTATAATGGTGCTGGCAATAGTGATTATGTATAGTTGCATATATATATATATATATATTATATAGGTAGTATTAATATGATGTTGATGTTTACTATAAGTGCCACTGGGTTCCGCCGCCGCATGAGTGAGTCTGCGGAAAACTAAGATAGGTTACATAGGAAAAAACATTTCAATACATCGTCTACTTAAATTTTTTTGATAAATGAAAAAAAAATTAAATATTAAGCTTTTTTTTCTTCGTTACTTTTATTATTTTAAAACTTCATATTTTCAATACAACTAAAAAAATATATGGAATCAGCGTATAAATTATTTTTTAGGGGCCTCGAGCCGACGGTGGGACAGAGGGGATCGTTTTCCATACCCCGTAGGGGAGGGCCGGAGAACCCCCGCGACCCAAATACCAAAGACGAGGGTTCCGGTTAGAATCCCCTCCTCCCGGCAGGGGGAAGAGTAGTCCAGAGCCCACCGTGTTCTCCTAGGAGGCCGAGAGACCCCGACTTCTTCCAATCTTTGCAGTTTACCCTGGGGTATTCTTTTAGTTTAAAATAAAAAAAAAAAAAAATAATCTTTTTTCATTTCATTTCATATTTCCTAACTTTTCCTCTGTTATTAGTTTTCCTGTACCTATCGTAGTTTTGGAGATATAAAAAAAAAAATGTAAAAAAGTAAAAAAAATTTTTCATTTTCCATCTACCTTATCGTATTCCATATATCAGAGTTTTCTTGTATCTATCATTAAGTTTTCCGACGATATCAGCCGGGTAACTTCTTTTGTTTCCCTATATATATATATTATATATCTTATATATATATATATATAAATATTATATTATATATATATTAATATATATATATATATATATATATTTATATTATAATATATATTATATATATATATAATATAATATATATATATTATATTATATGAGTTGGCCGCACATCGGAATTTTCAGCACCGAAAAGAGACACGAATGGGGTTGCACCGCACCGCAATGGGTGCGTCGGTCACCACACATGAAATGATAAAATTTAAAGTTTTCGTACTGGAATATTGGGTTAGGTTGGAAGTTAAGACAAATATCTGGAAATGATTTAAGAGTCTGGTTGAACTGACAACAACAACAACAAAAAGGAAGGTATGGAATTCTATTAGATTTGTTTAAATCAGGACAGGTACTATGTTCAGTAATATATAGCAATGTGAATAAAATACATATCAATAAACTATTATTACAATTTTTTCAAGAAATAAATATAATTTGAATAAAATACATAATATCAATAAACTAGTTATCACAATTTTTTTTCAAGAAATAAATATAATTTAGTTTCAGCATTGGTGCAGAAACATGACCAGGGAATAACTTAAAAATTATTATTAACAAGTATTACATTTTTTTTTTTTTTTTTTTTTTTTTTTTTTAGCTTTTATAAATTTAAAAGGAAGAATAGGATAATTGATTCAATTAAAATTGATGAAAATTTTGTTTTCAGATAAGGAATTGGTTAACATTTTCCATGCCTATTTTGCATCAATGTTTACTGAGGAAAGATTGGATAATAGTTTAGAGAGTAATAGTTCTGGTATGCATGTAATAATAGACTTAAGAAAATTGAGGTAAAAGAAATTAAATCTTTACTGGACCATATTGGCCCAATTAAAGCTGCAGGTCCTGATGGTATATACGGTAGAATTCAGGAGGAGGATAAGTAACAGCATTGCAAAAGCACTATTTGATTTTAAAGCAATCTATAATATCTGGTGAAGTACCAGAGGACTGGAAAACGGCATATGTTTGTTTGTTTATAAGAAAGGTGGTAAGGAAGCTTTGAGAAATTATAGTTGTTAGCTTAACGTCTCTGGTTGTAGAAGTTTGGAAAAGTTACTGAAAAGTCAGAGAAATATTTCGGTGATAAGATATTGTATGACTATCAGCATGGTTTTTTAGAAAGGGTAGATCATATCAGACACACCTTTTAGAATTATGGAATACATTACTGACTGCATTGACAATGTTATATTTTTAGATTTCAGCAAAACCTTTTGACAAGATTCCCCACATAAGACTGATGCAAAAGTTATCACAATGTGGTTGTGGTGGTACATGGTTGGATTAAAAAGTGGTTGTGGAATAGAAAACAGAATGTACTACTAAATGGCAATAAGTTATCATGGGAAGTAGTGAAGAGTGGTGTCCCACAGGGTTCAGTAATGGGTGCCTGGGCCACTATTGTTCCTCATATATAAATGATTTAGATCAGGGACTTAAATGTACAGTTTCTAAGTTTGCAGATGATCCCAAAGTGGCTACTTCAGTAAGGAATAATAATGGATATATAAAGATTGAAAATGCTTGATAAACTTCCTGGGCGGGCAAATAAGTTGCAAATGAATTTAAATAGTACAAAGTGAAAAGTTCCTCACCTAGGTTACTCAAATAAGATTTAACTACACAATATAAATGAGGATTAGCTAGTCTGTGGACCAAGAAAATGATTTTGTATGATTATAAGAAGTTATTTGAAAGTAGCTAATCAGAGTTTGGAAGCAAGGAATACTCGATAATACCGAGACCAATAAATTCTTTATAGCAGGTCACGGACGGGAGACATCATTCAGTAATAGGGCTGTTGCCGTGTGACTCACTTGCAAATTTAAGAAAAGATTGGATAAGGTATATGGATGGTTTGGGGCATCGTAGAGTGTATTTTGACTAAACCAAATTGGCGGGTATTTAGTTATTAATAAGGTAAAATTACATGTTGTAACTATGACAGTTAACTTATTAAAGCTTGCAGTGTGGTTAACATGTACCTTAGCTATAGTTTTTGGTAGTAGCCTAGTTTGGCTACAAACTGGATAGGCACATGTGGCTTCTTCCTGTCTGTTTATTTTAAATTTCTAATAAGTAATAACATTTTTCCTATGATCTAAATCAATATTAATAAGTAACTAACCAGCGATGTTACTTATGTAACATCTAGCCATTTTATTAACATCAAAAATGGATACTACCATAGTACCAGTTATTATAACACTTCATAATTATAGTAATTATTATTATTATTATTATTATTTATTATTATTATTATTATTATTATTATTATTTATTTATTATAATCATAAATATATATATATATATATATATACTATTATATATATATATATATATATATATATATATATTATAGTATAATATATATATATTATAGTATATATATATATATATATTATATATATATATTATATATATTGTATATATATATATATATAGTAGTATTATTATATATGTATATATTATATATGTATATGTATATTATAGTAGTATATATATATAGGTATATAGTATATAGTTATATATATATATATATTAGTATATATATAATATATTATAGTATATTATATATCTATATATATATATATATATACCGTAATATATATATATAATATAGTATATATAATATATATAAGTTATATATAATATATTATATATATGTAGGTATTATATATTATATAGTTATATAATTTATATCAGTATATAATATATGTATATATATATGATATATATATATATATTTTTTTGATTGTGCTCGCTGTGACTGAAACAAGAGGAAAAGAAAAGGTGAAATTGAGTGGTGGGGTGTGTGTTGTGTGTGTGCTGGTGTGGGAAGAGAGAGGGAGAGAAGGATGTGCAATTTTTGATGAGTGACGCTGTGGTTACAAAGGCTATATGGTAGACCTATGTGTGTGTGAGTCCTAGAATTCTAATTCGGTTAAATTTAAGTTTGAAAAAGGGTCAGGTATGTGTGGGTGTGTGACGTATGGTCCAGCTGAGGGAAACGTTGAAGAGTAGTACGATTTGTTGGGGTGATAAGTTTGAATGATGTTCTGGGATGGGTGAGTAGGAGCTTTACATATAGATTGATAGTGTTGGGGGGGACCTGAATGGTTAGATAGGTGATCGAAAAAAAGGGGATGGTAATAACAGTGGTTTTGGGGTGGCCGGGAGGAAAATGAGAAGGTAGGGAAGGTGATTTGATTTCTGTGAAGAGGGAAGGTATGTGTGTAAGTAATACTTTCTTTAACACAAGAGTATCCATAAGTATAGCTAGAGTTGGTGTAGGTAGAGATGGTATCCGAGGTGAAAAGTAATGATTGATTTTGTGTTGGTGAAGAAAGGAAGATGTTGAAGTATGTGTTGGATGGTTAAATCAATGAAGGGTTTTGGAATGGATTATCCGGATCAGTTATGTTAGTTCTATGTAAAATTAGTTAGTGGGGGCTTAGGATGGAGAGGAAGGTGATCGAAAGGAAGTAGGTAAAATTTAGAGTGAGAAGTTAAGTGGGCAAGACAATAAGGATAAGTATGTAAGAGCGCACGCAAGTAAATCGGTTGCATGTGAACAAGTTGATACTGAACAAATTGGGGGCAAATGAAGGAAGCAATTGTTAAAGTAGTGCAAAGGAGTGTGTGATGTGCTAAAGTAGGAAGTAAGAATGTTAACAGCGAATGGTGGAATGAAGAGGTGATGAAAGCGGTTAAAGGTAAAAAGAGCGTGGTTGAATGTACTTAAAGCAAATGATGAAGTTTCAAAAGAAAGAATGCTTGGAATTATATAAGGAGGGAAAAAAGAAATATAAAAGGTGCATACGTAGGAGTAAAGAAGAGGTAAATGAACGTTTGGAAGGAGGATTCGATGAGGACAATACAAGGAAATAGGAAGCTCTTCTGGGAAGGAGCGCGAAAGGTTAAGAATGAGTATAAGGGAATCTGCTTAGAATAATGAATAGGATGGTGCTTTTTGTAACTGATGAAATGGATGGAGGGGAGTGTGGAAAGAACAGTTCGAAAATCTTGCACAATATTAACAGTAATGATGAGGTGTTTAGTGATATGTGTGTGGTTTGATGGTGCAAAGAAGGAATAGGTATTTTGGGGATGAAGGTTATTAGTAAGGAGGAGGTAAATTGGGTTAGAGTGAGAAAGTTGAGAATGGTAAATCTGTAGGTATATGATCAAGAATGCTAGTGAAATGATAAGAGCGGAGGCGAGATGGTGATTGATTGATTTGGAAAGTTGTGTAATAAAGCGTTTATGGAGGGTATAGTTCCAAGGGTATTGGAGGAGAGCGGTATAGTACCCTTGTAATATAAGGGTAAGGGAGAAAGGGGGAATAAGTTTTATTGAGTGTTGTAGGGGTGATAAATGCTGGTATTTTTGGTCGAAAAGTGCGTCGAGTGACTGAGGGACTGATTGGTGAAGAACAAGGTGGCGTTTAGGAGTGTGGTAGAGGATGTGTGGGTATCAAATCTTTACATTGAAACAAATGATTGAGAAAATGATGGGAGAAGAAGAAATAAATTATATTTGGTTTTATGGTTTACAAAGCGTATTGAATAGAGTTAATAGGGAAAGCTTTATGGCAGGTATTAGTGATATATGGTGTTTGGTGGTAGGCTTTCTGAATGGAATCAAAAGTCAATATGACGACAGCAATGCATGTGTAAGAATAAATTGGTGTCAATGGTGATTGGTTTTAAGGATTAAGAGAGGGTTGAGACAGGGTTGTGTTATATCTCCTTGGTTATGCAATTTGTAATTTGTATATAGTTGGGGTTATGAAAGAATTCGAGGTGGGGGATGGCAGGGAAATGGTGTAGAATGATGGAGAATGGAAAGAGTGGAGGGTGCCCTAACTATTATATCGGATGATTTGGTTCTGTGTGGCGAATGTGTCTGAAGAGAAGTTTGAGAGGATTGGTAGAGAGATTTGGCAAGGTATTTAATAAGGGGGTGGTTTGAAAGTAAACGTAGATAAGAAGTAAGGTTATGGTTGTGAGGTGATGGACAGTCCTCAGTGTGAAGTTGATGTTAGATGGTGAGGCAGTTGGAGCAAGTGTCTGAGTTTTAAATATTTAGGGTATGTGTTGATGAGAAGGGAACGGATGGATGCAGAGTGTGTAGGAAAGTTGTGAATGGCTAGGGGTGGCTCTGGTGCAATTAAATCGTTGGTGAATGTAAAGGGACTAAAGTCGTGAGTGCGCTAGGGTCTTACTGAGGGTATGTTGTTTACCTATGCCTGTGTTATTTGTATGGTAGTGAAGACTATGGTTCCTGGAATAGTAGAAATATAGATCTAAAGTTCTATGTGTTCAGATGGACAATTAGGGGCTTTGCTAGTGTGAGAAGAATTAATAAAATGACGGAATGAACGTATTAGAAGTTGTGTGGTGTGAAGAAAGGGTAAATGAGAGAATAAATGCAAATAGGTTGAAATGGTTTGGTCACGTGGAAAGGATGATTGATAGTCGGTTTGTTGCGGATGTATATGTGGAGAGTGTGTTGGTACCCGACCGGTTGGGAGACCGAAGAGAAAGTGGATTGAGTCGGTGAACGAGTTTTCTGAAGGAGAGAATAGTGAGTTTGGCAGAGGCGAGGAGAATAAGGTGCATGATAGGAGAGAATGGCGGGGTTTTGTATGGGGGCATGGTTTTGTGGCTCCACTGGGCCCAAAGGGTGACCCTTACATTGAACGATTAACCATAGGTGAGGGTGCCGTCCGCGGTCCCATTGAAGCTTTAGGTGGATTTTCTGTCTGTGACGAGCATTCACTTAATTAATGTACAGAGGGATGGGCGGTAAGGCTTGGGGTGTGTTCTTCCAGAGCAGTGCTGGGGCTTTCTTTCGCGAATTTGTCGTACAATTTCTTGCTGATTTCTTTGTTTCCGACGGCCTTGTATGCGCTCCTTACTGTCCAATCTTGGGTAAATAAGGTAGTGAAGAAAGAATATATATATATATATATATATAGTATATATATATATATATATATATATATAGTTATGATATATATTATATATATATATATATATTATAGTATATATATATATATATAAATTATATATTATATATAATAGTATAGTTATATATTGATAGCTTATAAGGTATTAGTGATGGCACCGATTACCATGGGTATCGGTATCGGTGGTAATCGGTCGATTTTTTGAGGTTATCGGTATCGGTAATCGGAAATTTTGAGGCAGTAGTATCGGTATCGGTATCGGTATCGGCAAAAATTTTTGGCCGATGACCTTTACCGAAACCATAGATTTTGCGTCTTTAAATTGATTTCGATATATATATATTATATTATATATATATATATATATATATGATAATATATAATTATATATAGTATATAATATTAGTATAGTATTATATATATATATTTATATTATATATTATATATATGATATAATTATATATATAGTATATATATATATATATTATATATATATAAAGGGGGCCTTTATATATATATAGTATATATATATATATATGAGTATAATATATTATGATATAGTATATATAATATATTAATATATATATTATTATATTTATATTAGTACACGCAAATGCTCCACATTGGTGGCAGGGTGGTGTTGGCTAGATTGAAAGGTTTTTGAAGCTTATCAACCGCATGTCGCGAAAAAGAAGGATTTGATGAAAGGGGGTTTTCAGCCCCTTCCTATCAGACAAAGAGAATTTAAAAATTTCTTCTATGTGACTCGACGAACTTCCGAGAGAAGGGTAGCTTCACCCTTCCTAGAAATTAAAGTTTCAAATTTAGTTCTATATCTATATTTGCTTTAATTTTTATATAGCTATATATATATAATATATTATATATATATATATAATAATATATATATATATATATAGTATATATATTATATATATATAATAGATATATTATATATATATAGTATATTTATAGTATATATATATTATATATATATTATATAGTATATGGTAAAAGTTACTTAATGCCCACACGGAACGGGAGCTCGATCAAAAAAAAAATTTTCACGAGGTAGCCTCTATGATACATAAATAGAACGTTTTAGGGTCGAAATGAAAAAAAAAAAAAAAAAAAACAAATTTCAAAACTAAAATAACTACAAGCAAAAAAGGAATACATTTTTGGAACTCTGGTAAAAATTTAAGTAAGGAAAATGTAATTAAGATACCCCCAAGGGTAATACCGCCCCGACTGGCAGGAAGTCGGGTCTCTCGCCTTCCGGGGAACTACGGGGTAAGGATTTTCCCCCTTCGGGGAGGGTCTCAGGAACCCCCGCTCTTTGGTATTTGGGTGTCGCGGGGTTCCTCCGCCCTCCCCTACGGGGTTATGGAAAACGTCCCAAACGTCTCCCCCTGTGTTCCCGTCGGCTCGAGCCCCTACATTGCATGTAATACCTTTAAAAAAAAAAAAAAAAAAAATTCCCCCCCCAAAAAGGGAAAAAAAAAAAAAAAAAAAAAAAAAATTCATTTCGACCCTAGAGCATCTATTTTATGTATCATTGATGCTACCTGTGAAAATTTTTTTTTTGATCACGTAATTATCATTCCGTGTGTGCGTTAAGTAACTTTGTCCGTATATATCATATAGTATTATATATATATTATAATTATATATATATATATTTATATATATATATATATAATATATATATAGTATATATATATATATTATGATTATTATAATATATATATTATTCAGCAATTTGTCTGATGATTTTCCGTATCTATCTGAACCTACTGTATGTTAGACCGTTTTTGTTTTTTGATTTGTGCTTACGAAAGCGTAATGGGATAATAAAATGTGAGTTTGCGTTCGTTTTTGGTTCAAACTTAGCGCAAAGTCGTGAAAAATGCTCACCAAAAGTTAAAAGGAATTTTTCCTTAATTCTATATGGTTGCTATTTTCCCGTGCTTGCCGAATTTAATCACGTTCTTACGAAAAATGTAAACAAACAAGACGGCGGGCGTGGTAAGTCTATGTTGATTTGGAAGTGAAAGGTATTTCATTGCAATAAAATTAACTTTGAAATTGCGTAGATTTCTTCCAAGATCGGATAAAACCTGTTATCACAATAGTGGATCACTATTTGTCATATAAAGCCTTTGTTATTTTTTTTATTTTTGTTTATTCCAAAACCAGTGGTCATCCACAAAACAGCTGATCCAAGTTGTTTGTAAAATAAAGAGTAACTTTTATAATGAAATCGCGCGTTTAATGCACAAAATTCATGCTTAAACATGGTAAGCGTTTTTTATCGAGCGTAGCACAAATGACAAAACGATAACGGTCTTAATTGATAGGCCGTTTACAGTTTCTTGCATTTGTGCCTACGAAACGTAAAAAAATGCTCGAGTTTTGCGTTCGTTTTGTCAAATTAGCGCAAAATCGATAAGAAATGCTTACCAAACGTAAGAAATTTCCTGATTCTATAAGGTTGCTATTTTCCTGTGCTTGCTGAATTTAGAACGTTCTTACAAAATATGTTTACAAAAACAAATAGCGGAATGCATTTTCATTTTAGGTTTTAGAATATTTCCATTCAATAGAAAATAGGTTTTAAATCTTATTTCTTCCAAATCGATAAAACTCCATCAAATAGTTTATCAAGTTATTTGTATATAAACCTATTTCTTTTTGTTTTTCTGTTTATTCTCCAAATCGAGTGGCTCCTCTCAGCAGCTTGATTCCCATTTTTGTGAAAAAAAAGTAAAACCACGTAAGAAATCGTGTTCGTTTTAATGCAGGGAATTTCGTGCTGAAACTGTGTAAGCATTTTTTTTTACCGAGCATAAGCACAAATAACAAAACCAAAAAACGGTCTAAATTTATACTGTGGATATATATATATTAATATATATATATATAAATATATATATATATATTATATATACTATATTATATATATATATATATATAATATATATTATATATAGCTATATATATATATTATATATATATATAGTATAATTATAGTATATTATATATTAGTTTATATATTATATATATATATATATATATATATATTATATATAA
>JABUQX010078777.1:45000-57925 GCA_015478945.1 Trachelipus rathkii
TCCTATATATATATATATATATATATATATATATATATATATTATATATATATAATATTATATATATATAATATATATATATATATATTAGTATATATAGTATATATGATATAGGACTAATTTGATAAGCGTTATTCGAAAATGTTGAACAGAAATATAGAACATATTAGACACTAAAACGTGATCAGTCAAACTAACAAAATACCAATACAATTTTACGAAATGAATACAATCATTATGATTATAGTAGTATGTATATAGTATATATTATGTATATAATATAATATATATATATATATAGTATATATTATATATATATATGATAGTATATATATAATATATAGTAATATAATATGTATATATTATTTATAATATATATAATATTATACCTATATATTATATATAATATAATATATATAATTATATATATATATTATATAGTTATATATATTAGTGATATAGTATATATATATATATATATATTATATAATTGTATAATATATATATTAACTAGTTTACCGTGTATATATGAGTATATTATATATATATTATACTATATATATATGATATATTAGTATATATATATAGTATAGATATTATATATATATATAATATTATATATATATTATATATATAATATAGTATCCACTTAAGGGGAAAGTCTATTCAAAGGGGGGGGGAACCACAGGACGGGAAATTAATAATAAAACAAAACATTAACTCCTAACGTTCCTTAAGTGGATGCAGACGGCAACTTTTAAGTTTAGAGTAAAATTAAGAAAAAGAAAAAAAAGATTCCAAAAAAATTCTACAGAGGCAATTCAATTAGGAGCCTCAATGTTGAAACAACTGTGTCGAAGAAAGAATTTTCTACATCCTATAACAGACTCAGAATTTCCAGTATCTTTGAAGTCACCTTTAAGTAATCGTTATTATGAAGTTTCGCAAGACATGTTTTTGTTTAATTGCGAAGACAAAAAACGAACATAGTTCGTGATCAATAGCTTACAAGAGCATTGGCATGACTGTCGAGAGAGATAGGAAAGTAAGATGCGAGTTTAAGAAGGGTATGAAAGGTTTTTGTTGTTTTTTTTAAAAATTGAATTGAATTTACAATTTAAGGCTCATATCAACCGGGAAATATTATCCAGACAGTCAGAATGAATAGTGAAAGATAAAGTTATAGAAAGAAACTCCAAAATGCAAAAGAGGAAAATAAGAACAGCAGAGGAACAGCAAATTATCACCCTATAGAACACTAGAAATGGCAGAGATGGGAGAAATCTACTCCATCAAATCAATTGCTCGATATGGAAGATTTGAGAAAACAGACAAAAGTGGAAACTGGGAGGAAAACCTAAAAAAGGAAGGGTGTTTTGTGGCAGGATTGAATGTCTATACCAGTCGAAACGCCTTGATGTGTTCAAGCAACAATAATATATATATAATATATATTTACAATAGATCATAGTTGAAAATTAAAAATAAGTTAATAAGTGGTAATTAAGAAGTGTATTAAATGGTTGATAAAGGTGTCACTAACAACCAATCTTAGTTATAATAAAATTAAAATTAGTGTAGTTTAGTTAAATAATAAAAAAATGAATAATTTAATAAAATAATATTAGTATTAAAATTATAAATTAGGTTTAATTAGGGTGTTCTCCTTTTTTAATTTTTAAAAATTAACCTTTGTGTCACCCCAATTATACGGAAATGTTTGTTTTAACATAAGAAAGTAATCACACAGAAACAATCAGAGCAATCGTTATTTAGTGGTTATATTGATAGTTTTACAGGAGATTCTACAAAGTTTCCCCCTCCCTAGAATATATATAATATTATATATATATATATATTATATATATATATATATTATATAATATATATATATATTGTAGTATTATATATAGTATATATATATATAGTGTATATATAATATATAAAGTATATATATATATATATATATATATTAATATATATTTTAATACCGTACGTTACATCAAAATGAAACTGGACTGGACTGAATCGTGTTACAATTGAGGTCAGCTAGCAGCTTAGGTTTTGGCGAGTCAGTAGGTCAAATGGCGTTAAAATGTGATCAACGAAGCTGGTTATAAATATTTCTGCTACAACGTGTTGTTATACAATTTCCAAATGGATTCGGAATTAGAACTGAGCAAACATGAAAATTCTGCGTGGAAAATCAGTCACTAAGTTAAGAATCTTGAAATGCTTCGGTCTCTATGACGAAGTCATAGGCCGAATCCAAGTCACATTTTAAGGTCTCAAGAGAGCTGCGACTAGAAGAGACAACGGCAGTCGGCGTAGTAAAAATTTCTGCATTTCCAAAGACGGAAGTCAAGGAAAGTAAGAAGTGCGACGATCTTTTTTAAGATAAAGGATTATGCGCTGAGAATTCTAACCCCCTTACGTGGCAGATGGCTAATGTAGTTCTACTCCAAGTTCGGAGACAGATGAATGAGGATATTTGGCGCAAACGCCCTGAAATGGCTTCTTCATCACGACATTTCAACCCAGCCTGCCTTCACAGTGTAAGTTTTGGCAACCAATCCAGATTTAGCACCTTCGACTATTTAACATTTAATTTCCAAAATAAAAGTTAAAGCTGGCAACATTTTGACTTTTCTGAGAATGACCAAGCCACGTAAGCAGTGCTGGGGTGGCTGGAGTACTTTAACCCTTTCCTTCCCACTGTATACTACAGGTAACATCAATTATAATATGACCGAAATTGTATAAAAATCTCCCAATGTGGAAATTTATAAACTGCAATACATAAATTGATATATCTATTGACATCTGGCAAGTTTTCATTCCTTTTGGTAACTTCATCTAGTTAGTATAACTTACAATCAGTGTGCCTCTGAAGTCTTGAGAAAAAGTTGTTCTGCGCTCCGTCTTATTTGTCTTGTGCAGTGAGATACGTAAAGAATTTTTATTAAATTTTAGGCATTTTTGGTAAGAAATAGGCTGTTTTTTGGGGTGGGTATGTGAAATGATCGAAAAGTATAAAAGTTTTGGACATGGATTTTTTGCAAAATTCATGTATAACAAAAGCAACATTGGGAACAGCAAATGTATAACCATTATATGATATTATATATATATATATATATATAATATATATATATATATTATATATATATATATATATTATATATAATATATATATATATAGTTCGTTTGGGGGGGGAGGGCTGAGCCCAAAAACCTTGAAAATGGACGAAGGCTGAAGGGTCCCTTTAGGGGGTTCTGAGCCTGAAACATTGGGAAATGGGACGTTAGAAGGCAGAATTTAGTGAGTTAATAGAAGAGAACGAATGAAATTGAGTACTGAGGTTAAAAAGACTCTATGCTCCTCCAAGAGGGGTGCTGAGCCCCTAACCTTGTAAATGGACTTAGAAAGCTGAATTTGGTGAGTGAATAGAAGAGAAGGAATGGAAATAAAGTACTGAGGTTAAATTATATAGGGGTCCCTTTTAGCTATTGAGTGCTAAAACCTTGAAATGGACAGAAGACTGAAATTTGATGAGTGGATATATATACGGAATATATATATAAATATACTATATTATATATATATATAGTATATATATATATATATATATATATAATATTATATATATATATATATATATATTAGTAGTATAATATATATATATATATATATCATCGAACCACCTGGTTTTCCAACAAATCTCTATTCAGTTGAAATGAAAGGCACTTCAGTATTACGAAGAAGTCAGAAATGGAAGTTTCTTGGCATGCATGTATTGAGTGGGAATGTGCCTATGCCTTCTTATCGAATGTACTGGAACAGAGCAACAAGGTTTGAGTCTATTGCATGTATTATGTCGAGAAACCGCTTTGAATTACTAAAGCGATTCTTGCACATAAGCAATAATGATAAAATATAAAGCCTAGGGATGTTCCTGATTATGATAAGCTGCTCAAGATTCCTCCTTTCATCAGTCAATAAAAAGCAACTTTTTGAAAATAGATCCTGAAGAGCATAATTTTGGTGTGAAGATCATGATTCCTTTCAAAGGACATAGTTCTTTGAAACAGTATATGCAAAACAAACCAGCACAAAATGGGGAATGCAAGTATTTGTCTGGATGTGGAACTTAGTGGGATAGTATATGACCTTTTGAAATATATTGAGGTAAAGGTAACAGTTGAGTCAATGCAATACTGTAAGAGGGTCCCTCCGATTATTATGTACTGTAAAAACAAGAAACATGACTGCTGTAAGTGGTATGACAAGTACAAGCTGTTGTGTGTATCGTCCTTTGATAGGCCAACATCCAATAGATATTGTAAGTGATGGTCAACTTCTCGGATAAAAAATATAGTTTGATGTTCCTAGTTCTGCGAATTGTAAAAGAATATAATACCATATGGTTTGTTGACTTGAATGATATATTTGTATCATTGAATAGGACTAAAATAGGTGTAAAAATTTACTAAAAATATTTTTCTTTGATTATCTAAAAACAATTGTCAATGCTTGGCTATTGTATAGACGGCAACATGTGTTTGCAGAAAAACAAAGACCTATGGAAAAAATTAGTTGAATTCCGTTCTGAAATTGAGGAAGCGCTTACACAATGTGGAAATGATACCGCTAGAAAAAGAGGAAGACCATCAAAAGAAACTCTGAACATGCTGAACCCCAAACGCTTGCGAGAACCCAGGCCAGTAGATAATGTGAGATATGATGGTTTACATCATTGGCCTGAACCTGGTGATGAAAAAGAAAAGTGTAAGTATTGTATGAAAAGATTCTTACAAACAAAATACAGTAAATGCAAATTAGCATTAAGACTGGAAGCAACAAGCATTGCTTACTACTTTTCAATTAGATATAATTTTGGAAATAAATATAATATATATATATATTATTATATATATAGATATATATATATATAAATATATATATATTATAATATATATATATATATATATATATATATATGTAGTATATATATATATAACAATACACAAGGATTATTTTTTAATTGTAAGATTTCATTTACAAAGGATTTCATTTTTTTATTTTTACATAGGATGTTCCCAATGTATAATTTTTTATACATTTGAGTTTTTTATTATTATATTATTTTTTAACAAAATGTTTGACTTATTTGTGTTTAAAAGTCTTATTTAAACTAGTTTTACGCAAAAAAAATTTTTTTTTTCGAGAACAATTAATTTGGGAAAGAAAGGGTTAAAAAAAAAATCCATGTAGTTTCAAGCATAGCAGAAAAGGCGGGAGGTTGCTACTACTAAGGGAAGAGTATGCTATTATGAAGTACTTATCAGAAATTGTACGGCCATGGATATATCTTTTGTCAATTTTAATTATTAAATTTATTTAAATGTTGGACAGATGGGCTAAATTTTCACACCAAACATAACTATGGCCAAAAAGGAATGTAACACTGACATAACAAATGACACCGTTGATGCAAGAGTTGAGTGCCACACAATACATTCTACAATTTTATCAAATTATAAACATTATATAACATTTTAATAATGTCAGCTGTATCCGCATGCAGTAGAGAAAACGCAAAAAATTATACAAATAATAAATATATAGCTACTACTAGGCCTACCCATTTTTATTTTTACATAAGTTTTATTTTTATAAATGTAAAGACAAATAATTAATTTACAGTCTACTTTTGTTTAAGAATGAAACGAGAGAAATATTCTGCGTCAGTACATTACAATTTCTTAATTTAGGTTTGCTATGCTTAAATACGTAGTGTTGTTCATTTGCATAGGTGTTAGTAGGCGCTTTGTTAGAGTATATATAAGAATAGTGTACATTGCAATTGAGAAGGATGCAGTGATCCATTATATCGTCACACATTTTTAAAAACTTTGGTATACGTACAAAATCATCCCATATATATTAAAACGCGATACAAACTAGAAGACACCATTCTTTGAAGAGCCTCTCATACATTTTATGGTGACAGGTAGCAAAATTACTAGAATAATAATTTGTCTTTTTCATGCTTTTTACATGGCTATGATTTAAATAATTATATTATTTTTGCGAAAAGAAAAGAAAAAAAGAAAAAAATGTAACTAATTTTAAATATAACTTGAGAAGTGTTTGCCAAGTGTTGAAGTTTAAAAGATATACTATTTTAAAAGTGGTTTAAATCGGTGACTGAATTAAGAAGGTCAAAGTATTTAGCTGTTTACGTTCATGAATAATTGTAATGGTAAATTTAAACAACCTGCTGTAGATAACAAAATTTAAATACATTAGGTATGAATGTATGATAGTATAATGCGTTGCTAATAAGAAGAAATAAAATTTGTATTAACTCAAATTTCACACCCAACCTACACAAATTTAAAGGTCCTATTGTATCCTTTATAAACATTTTTTATTTATTAATTTCATAAATTAAGTTTTATGAGAGCTATATTATAAAATTTTTTGATAGCAATTTCAAGTGATTTAATGGGGACTATCAAAGTATGCAGGTGTAAAGTTATAGGTGGTGTGATGTAACATGGGATGATATGAAAGAGGGGGGGTTGTGACCAAGTAAAATGAGAATGAGTCATATTGCAATAAAAATAAATACAGTATGATATATATAAGACATATATATATATATATATATATATATATATATATATATATATATATATATATATATATATATATATATATATATATTTATAAATAAATTAATATCAATATACACTTAAAAATAAATTTTTATTGAAACTCCATACTATATGAACAGTGACACAGCTTAAAAAACATTTGGAATAATAATAATAATAATAATAATAATAATAATAATAATAATAATATAAACAAAATTTATCTTTTAACACGTTCACTGCCATGTCAGTCACATATGTCTGACGTTTTTCTGAAAGTTTGGGAACCTGTCACCCATATGTGTCTGACGGTAAAATTTTTGGTAAAGTCGCCGTCAACCACATATGACTGACGCTATAGGCATTTTACCATTGTAATTGATTTGTTTGGCCTCTGGTGAACAATTTTCGATATTAACTTTGGCCTCCCAATCATGTTTTTTCAATTTTTTATGATGAAAATTTTTAAAAAGAAGGGAGAATAAAATGGGAATTCTCTTGATGTTTTATTTCAATAAAAAAGTGTTTACAAGTAATATAATAATACTAAATGAATGCTAATATATAGAAAATAATAAAAAATAATAAAAATAAAGTTTGATATTCATGTAAAAGTAAAAAATAAAAAATTACTAAAACTAATGTTTATTGATATATATATATATATATATATATATATATATATATATATATATATATATATATATATATATATATATATATATATATATATATATATATATATATATAATATATATATATATTATATATATATATATATATATATATATATATATATATATATATAATAATAATAATCATAGTTGTTCCCTAAAAACTCTTATTCCTATTTTTTTCCAGTAACTTTTTTGTATATTATGTAAGAGTTTACAACTCCCATCCCAAGTAAAAGTTCTATTCTCAGTTTTCGATACCACTTGACCCCTTTTCTAAGGGTGGTGGCATAGGAAGCCATCTGGTCTGAGAGGTCTATACCCTCTTGCCCTTGTTATACTCTAGAACTGCAAGAGGCTTTTCAGTTGTTCTTCGTTTTCTTGCTGAAGGTCAAGATTAGTTGAAAGTTGCTGACTGGTGGAAGGTCCGGGATCATCTACTTCGAGATGCCACTCCTGCTGTAGCTGAATAAATTCTGGAGTATGTTTTGTTGATAGCAAGCGAACATCCCGAGTATCTTTCCATTTTAGAACAACATTATTATCTTCTCTTGCTATCATTTCACCTTTTTTCAAATTTGCTTCCATAACCTGTTTTGGCATAAATTTTTTATTTGCATGCAATGTTCCCACTACATGTGTATTCCTTTTTAGAAATAATTGAGCCATCTCGTAGCTTGTATAGAAATTGTCGACGTACAATGTTCTTTCTTGATCGAAAAGTCCTGTCATAAGGGGTTTACAAACATTTGTGGCAAGACCGACTTCTCGAACCCCGGTCAAGCTTTTTCCTGAATATATTTGAAGGCTATATGTGTAACCTTCATGGGTACAAATTTGAAGGTTATATGTGTTCACTTCATGGGTACAAAGGGCTTTGTTGGGGATGTATTGTCAAAAAATTAATCAGCCTCTCCATGGAACTAAGGTTTCATCGATGGCTAGATTGATTGCAGGTGATAATACAGTCTGAAATTTTGCTTTCAGAAGTTCTATAAGAGGTTGTATTTTTCCAAATCTGTCCCCTTTTTCTGCTTCTTCATTATTGCTAAAATGAAAGCATTTCAACAATAGTTCAAATCGGTTTCTACTTATCTCTGCACTTCCTGGAATACTAGTTTTGTATAAAATATTTGAACTCTAATAATTTACTATTGTCCCCATTTTTACTAATCCCATCAAAAGAAAAAAACCAAGGAATTTTTAAATTTCTGTTCCGGTTCTTGGTATCCATTTCTGGAGCCTTGCATTAGGTGCAAGATTGGTCGATGCTTCAATGATTTGACGAGCACAAATTTGTTTGGTACGTCAAATGATCTAGTACTTGTTCATCAAGGAATAATTGAAAACATTCAATAAACTCTATATTTGGTTGTAGGTCTATTTGTAGATCAGAATTACCAGTAAATAGGAATGATTTTGATCTATTTTGGTATTCATCCCATTGTGGTGGTTCCAGGTCTTCTTTCTCTGTTTCAGGAATATCATCGATTTGTTGAGTGTCATTTTCTTGTATTCTCATTACCTCAATATATATATATATATATATATATATATATATATATATATATATATATATATATATATATATATATATATATATATATATATATATATATATATATATATATCTATATATATATATATTTTCTTAAAAATTACTAAAATAATAATGAATAGACCTGTCAGCCAAGTGTCACCCAAATATGGGTGACATGGCCTATGGTGTTTGTCACCCATATGTGGGTGACATGGCCCCTGGCGTCTCAAAAAACAGGGGTCGAAATTCATATAAAAATATGAATAAAAACAAAACTACAAATTATTGGCGCAAAATTTATATACCATACCACTTCTTATATATTTACCAACCAAATTATAGAATAAAATTTTTTGGCCCCCTGGGGTCCCCTAAATTTATATAATGGTGGCAGTGAACGTGTTAAAAGAATGATGTAGTAAAAAATATACTGACAACACGTACGATACTTTATGCTTCCTGTACTTCATTGGAAATAAATTCATGATCAAGGTTATTTAGGGTCATTAAAGACAATATATATATATATATATATATATATATATATATATATATATATATATATATATATATATATATATATATATATATATTATATATATATTTATATATATATATATATATATATATATATATATATATATATATATATATATATATATATATATATATATATATATATATATATATATATATATATATTTTTTTTTTTTTTTATTTTTTTTTTTATTTTGGCATTTTAAATACTTTCTATTCAATTTATTTTCCTTATAACATTTAGAATGGTGTAGCGTATGGTTCATCATAATCCAAACAAAAATTTTATTTAGACCTAAATGATTTTGTGTTGAAAGCCTGAAAGAGAAGGATAACGGGTTTTTTATTTTTTTCTACTATAACTATTTTAAATTTTATTGAAGCTTTGGAAATGATTGGGCGAGTTCTTTCTTATTGTCTTTTTTTCCATCAAATTCCGACCCCAAATTGAAATTTTAAAAAATGCTGTTTTTTTTTTTTTGCTATATATATTATTTTGCAATACAAAAAAACAATTTTATTTTATTAAAGAAAAAAAAAGCATCTCATGCCTATAATTAAATTAAAATAAAAAATATATAAATCTAATCAATTAAATTACTCTCATGTCCTTAAAGAAGTTTTATATAATAAAATATAATATTTAAGCAACTCATTTATCCTGTTTATAAAGATCCTGTAGCTGCAGAATCTCTACAATTTTTTTAACATCCTTTTCTATTAGTTGCAGACTTTCAACATGGAACCTGGATTTTATGTTTTGACCAGCGTTGTAACACAAACAAAAGAAAAACCCTTGGTTCCAATACATTTGTTAACTATAATTCTAGAAATTTACAATACATATCTAAATGAGGTAAACACTAAAGAATTATCTATATATCTGAAAGCCCTTTAAATGCAAATTGATAGGCTTGGGTCGTCTAATTATGGTGATGAATGAGAGAAAATAAATCTAGCTTTTGCAGTAGCAATATACAATAGCAGGAAAATTGAAGATAGAGCTTTATACTCTAACAACAAAGAAAATATTTTGAAACTGAATGTAGTAAAAAACACAATAGTGCCTATATTAAAAATAAAAATCCAACTTAATGACGAATGTCTACAATAGCTCCAACACTGAAGCAATACCATTTATTTAGTTCTTTCCTGGACAATTTTTTCCCTCATTCCCATTTTTTTTTTCAATTAAGAAAAAGATCCTAAGTTCTATCATAACAAAACAAAGAAATCCAAAGTTCAAAATAAATATTCAAAGTTTACTTTGATACCATAATTTTATTTGTACTGTCCTCGATAAGGATTCCTTAGGAAAAAAAGGTGGCTCTACTTATTTCATAAACAATAAAAAAAAATTCAAAAAAAATGGCTATGCCAACATTTAACTACTAGTCCATATTGTGAAATATACTTGTAATTCTTGTCTTATGAATATTCAGTAACAAATCTTGCACATCCAATTCAAATAATTTATGTAAATTCTATTTTCATCTGCAGCATTCTTCATACAGTTATTTTACTTCCTTAATTTAATTTTGTGAACTACATATAAATAAATTCTCATTATAATTGCATAGTTACCACCAAGTTTAAAGTTTAAATGTTGGCGATTCATTGTTGTTGTTTTTTTGTTTTTTTCATATTTTTAATTCGAATCTTTTGCTTATGAATTCTGTAGATTTGGCAATTTTTCAATAATGAATTTTCATTTTTATTGTTTAAAATCCATAATTTTACCCCTCCTATTTATCATTCACTATCAACAAGCCTTCATAAATCCTTTACAGCTAAAAAAAAATCTTTTCCCTCCAACTAACTTTATAAGCATGAACTGAATAAACCAATCAGTAAGCTAATCAGTTATATTTTCTTATTTTTTAGGTTTTCATTTTAGACATCTGCCAAAAATCATTAAAGAATAATCAGTTATTCATACAACTAATAACATCATAAGGAAAACAGAAAATGATATTTACCTAACTAAAAAATATTTAAATATAATTAAAAAACTCAGCCCTGTTATAAGAATGGGCTATTTATTTTCTTTACCCTGTAATACAATTTACATTTTTGAGCAATTTTCATTGTTTAAACATTGCTTTAAACATGCAAATATAAAGTTGTCCAAATTTCATATTTATAAGGCCTCCAAATTTCATATTTATAACTGTTTATGACATCAATTCTAGCGATACCAGCCAATTTTCATGCAACATGAAATGTCTAAAATAATCTGTAATGTATAAATAAAAAATGTAAAAATAAAGTTCAAAAAATGAGCCTGAAAAACATTATGATCTCCAAATTCCATATTTAAAGCCAATTTACTGCCAGATGGTCCTTTATCAAAAAATTTTATAGGCTTATATAAACTTATGATGTTGAAGCAATATTTTATTATTTTTCCAGAATTCACAGGTCAGGGGGTACAAGGGAGGAGCTCTCCCATAGACATATTTGTGTGCCATGCATTCACTTACCACTAAAAAATTTATTTCCTAACAATCTAGGAAAAAAATGAAAAAATAACCAATTCCTATAACACAGGAGGTCCAAAAAGCTCTATATAGCCTATAAGAAAATAAATAATTGTACCAGTATATTTGAAGGAAAATTTTAAGAACTTTTAATTTATATTTACTGTTACTATCGAGAGCTTATAGCAAAATCAATTTCATATATAAACAAAATATGAGGGCATATATATATATATATATATATATATATATATATATATATATATATATATATATATATGTATATATATATATATATATATATATATATATATATACATACCTCTTTGGCACCATATATCAGTAGCGTACGTTGAAGATTATAACTGGGTGACCTTATTATATATGTACTCGTTTATCTGTAAATATACATATATATATATATATATATCTATATATATATATAACTATAACAGAAGAGAGAGAGAGAGAGAGAGAGAGAGAGAGAGAGAGAGAGAGAGAGAGAGAGAGAGAGAGAGAGAGAGGAGAGGAGAGAGAGAGAGAGAGAGAGAGAGAGAGAAGAGAGAGAGAGAGAGAGAGAGAGAGAGAGAGAGAGAGAGAAAGAGGAGAGAGAGAGAGAGAGAGAGAGAGAGAGAGAGAGAGAGAGAGAGAGAGAGAAAAAGAGAGAGAGGAAGAGAGAGAGAGAGAGAGAGAGAGAGAGAGAGAGAGAGAGAGAGAGAGAGAGAGAGAGAGAGAGAGAGAGAGAGAGAGAGAGAGAGAGAGAGAGAGAGAGAGAGAGAGAGAGAGAGAGAGAGAGAGAGAGAGAGAGGAAAGAAGAGGAGGAAGTGAGATTTTTGAGAGAGAGAGAGAGAGAGAGAGAGAGAGAGAGAGAGAGAGAGAGAGAGAGAATTCGAAAAATTCTTTCACATTTTCTAAATTTATTCGTACATTTTCATGTGAATGAAAATTTTCGTACAAGTAAATTTTCATATCTTTTGGCTCGTACAACAAGGTATGATGCTAGGCCTGCTTTTCCCTATATATTATATAAC
>JABUQX010078778.1:0-15000 GCA_015478945.1 Trachelipus rathkii
ATTATTATTATTATTATTGAAATGAATTAAATTTTGATTAATTCATATCGATTTCATCGTATATTTATCCATTCATTCCTATATGCTAGTTAGATTAAATTAGTTTCTACACTTAGGGACTCATAATTATACGCCAACCTACGTATTATCATAATAATATTATTAATTTACGTCAATTATTAATGATTTTATTTTTATTATACTCTACTCGTCACTTAGTGTTTTATTTATATATTTAATATTATATTAATGATAAAATTGTTTTTTATATATATTTATTTATAAAATAGGATAAATATAACTTTTTTATATTTATTAATATTTTTTTATCCTTTGTAATATGATGAAAATCACTGGAGTATTTAAACTAATCCATCAGTAGCGTGAGTCTATTGAGATTACATGTGAGGTAAGGACATATTCATCAATATTTAGACTAGCTCCTAAGTCAAATCCTGCGTACACACATACAATTTTAAAATCATATAATTACTACATATAATAAAGCTACCACACACTATATTATATTATATATATTATACTATATCTAACCTCACACTCAACAACATATATTAATAATATGTTATATATATATATATCTATATATATATATATATATAATATATTATAATATAATATAGTATATTATATATAGTATATATAATTATTATATATTATATAATATATAAGTAAGAATTATTATATATATATATAATTAAGTATATATATTATATAACTATAAATATATATATATATTTTTATATATATATTATATATATATTATTATTATATATATCTATTATAATATATATTATGTATTATATATTAATATATATTACATACGAGAATATATATACTATATATATATAATATATTCTACTATATATATATAATATTATAATAATATATATATATATATATAATATAGTATACTATATAATTTATACTATATATATATATATAATATATATATATATAATATATACTATATATATATATATATATATATATATATATATAATATATATATGATATATATATTTTATATATATATATATAGTATATAGTTATATATATATATATATATATATTAATATATATTTATAATATATTAGATATAATATGATATATTATATATATATATATACAGTAGAGTATATTTAAAGTTATAAATATATATATATATAATTATATATATAATATATAATATATATATATATATATTATATATATATATATATATATATTAATATATATATATATTATATATAATATGATATATATATTAAATATAATATATATATAATTATAATATATGATATATATATCATATATAAATATATATGAGTAAAATTATATATATATAGTTATATTATATAAGTTATATATATATATATATAAATAATATATAATAAAATATTAATAATTTTTAAATATAATATATATACTATATATATTATTATATAATATATAGTATATATTATAGTATATATATTATATATAGTATATAGTATATATATATAATTATATATATATATATATATATATTATTTATATATATATATATATAATACTATATTGTATAAGTATATACCGTAGGGTTATATTAGGTAGTTAGTACATAGTATATTATCACTATATAGTAAAATGTATATATATATATATACTATATCTATATAATTATATAACGTATATATATATTATATATCATATATATATATATATATCTATTATATAATATATATAGTAAATGTTAATATATGGGAGTTATATATAATAATTTGGTAAATATATATTATATTTGTATGATATATTTATATATATAATATAATAGTATATTATATCTATGATATGATATATATATATAGTGTATATTTATATATATAGTATTATAAGTATAGTATATATATTAGAGAGTTATTATAGTATATAGCATATAAGTATAATAATATATATAGTATATTTACGTTATTTATATATGTATATATATTATATATTATTATATTTTATATATAGTATAATTATATATTATATATATATATATTATAATAATATAGTATTATAGGACATGTTATAAAGAGGTTTGAAACTCCGTCTTAATGATTAGGTGTAGGCACTGGGGTATTAAATTAGGGTGTAGGTTTGTGTTTTAGGAAGGCTTAGGTCAGGTTTAGGGTAGGTTCGGTTAAGGTTACGGTTATCGATTGGGAGGTAGAAGTAAACCCTAAATTGGAACGTATTTACCCTAAAATATATTCGAAAATAACGATACATTTTTCTATTCGATTTCGTTCCTGGAGGTCAAACTCTTATAAGATAAGCCCAGATATACTAGTATAGTATATATATATATATATATATACTATATATATATATTATAGTCACTAATATTAATATATATGCTGCAGATACTATGATATATATATATATATATATAAATATATAATATATAGTACAATATATATATATAATTATATGTATATTAATAATTTATAACATTACGTATATATATCATATATATAGTGAGATTATATGTAAATAGATATATATATATATATATATATATCCTAGTATAGGGAGTGGGTGTTTAAAATCTATAATTATATATTATATATATTAATTATACATAATATAGTTATATAGTGTATATATAATACGTATAGCATATAGATCAACCATTATGTTAATTATATCTATATATACATACCATATACGATATTTCCTGATGCAACCAATTGTATTTTAAACTCAGTCTTCCAAATTTATTGTATACTAATAATTTTAAGATTATTAATGATATATTTATATATTATAGGTATATTATGTATATAGAATATATATATATAATATATATGAGTAATAATATACTATATTATAACTTAAATAATATTTATAATTTAATATACCTATATTATATATTATGATACTATATATATATATATAGTGATAATATATATTTTTTAATGTAAATTGGTATACTCAATAAATATATTATATAATGTTAAATATATTATATATGTGATTCATATTTTGTAGTATATATATATATGATAATAATATATATAGTATATATAACTACAGGGTGGATATCATAATAATACTCACTACTGATTTTATATGTAAGGAACTTTATTTCATAAACTACTAGATAATGATTTAAATAAATTAATTGGCTAGAAATAGTATTCATGTGCTTTATTTTATAGCTCACTTCGTTTAAATGAATGATTAATAACAGCAGGCTGAGATAAATCCATAATATAGTAGAGGCTCATTAATGTATGATGATCGGATGTTTAACATATTAAGTTATTGGTGATATATTAGTTGACGAATCTGTTGGTTACTACATATATATACTAAAGAATTGCTAATATTATTTTTATCTGATGAGTAATAATTTTGTTACTAAAGTAATACCAGTTTGAACCCCCGTCTATTAATATATATATATTCTTAGATATTTAGATCTATAATTCTTGTATTATATATTTATCAAAAACTTTCATGTAACTTGCGAAGCGTGAGGGTGTTTGCTGAGGATAGACTGATCTCATCCATCATGCTGAGTGTATGTTGGTGGGTAAAAATAGTTCATATGTTTAACAATGCGGAGTTAAGAGTAGTCCAGTGGCCCAGATCGTGTTTTTATGTTGTGACTGGCGATCTTCTCTTCAAAGTATCATAATAGGTAGTTCATACTCATATATTAGGTCATATTATAGGAGGCTATGTGAGCTTTTCTTAAGTTTTATAATTCAGTGTAGGTAGAGTGATTAGGATACGAAGAATAGCTTTTATAAGATATAATGCTCTAGCGCTATCTGATACCAATATATACAATCATTAAAATCCTAGTTATTATACAACCAGCTACTATAAGCAGTTATAAGTTATGGAGTAGTACACTATAGATATAGTAGTAATAGTAATTATACGTAAGTATTATAAAATACGTACGATAGACCTAATAATCTTACAGACTGTGAGGTTTAGATAGAGCCGTTCCGAGTGAGAGTAAGATAAGTTTGTGAAGCTGTTATAAACGATGTAGATGTATTTCTAGTATTAGAGTGATATTAAATTTAAAAAATAACTTCGGACGGGGGATAACGGTGAGAGTGTAAACAAGTGAATACACATTTAGATAGTGTAGTCTCTTATTTACAATATTCAATTTAATGTGTGGTTAACGACTTCAAGGTATCATACATTTGTATGGATAATAATTGATAAGATCTAAAGTAGATATGTCACCTGAGATTTTTTGATAAATTGATGGGTCTAATAGGTAGGAAGTAGTTAGTATGAGGTTGAGTACACAATACCGTTAAAAAGAAGGTCTGTAGGGACTGATGAGCGGCTATAATATCAAACATATATCGCCAATTAATATGTATGGTGATGGTAAAACACGAAATCGTCATGAGTTATATGGAGTTTAGTGCTAGTCCTACAATCTTGACCACAATTTACGAAATTAAAAGTAAGTCCGGAGAAATCTTTTGGATTATATACATTATGATCTTAACCTCAGGTCTTTTATCACATAGAAGCCCTCCAAAGGCAAACATCTCTATAATTAGGATCATACACTTGAGACCGTCGTATCACCCGTCTAATATATAAATTAAGTACTAGCACGAACAATACACTATATCTATATTATAAGCAACTTACATTCGATAGATGTCTTATTAATACCATAGTTGAGATGGATTATGTTAATAATTATTGATGAGTGAGTATATTATGAAAACACCATCTCTAATACTAGTTATCTCAGTCTGACCAACTCCTAACTACCTCTGACATTTATAACATTCAGAATGAGCAGCATAGTGCCTAAATGTACCTTAGTTATATGTTACATTGATCTTGAGAGGAGAAATCAGCCCAGCGCAAACAGATACTAGGCCACTTGACTACTCTACAGTCCCGCAGCTTTGGGTTAAGAACACATAGAGATTATATTTTAATACCTCAACTCCAATTAGAAAGCAAGTATAGCAAGATTATTATAGAAGTTCATCAGCAAGCACAGGTACACGTGCTAATAGTTATTACAGATAAGTTTATTTATTATAAGGTAATATAGCAAACAACAAAGTAAACATATAGAATACAAATAGACGGAATATACAAAGTAGAAATGAGTTAGTTTATAAATCAAATCAATATATATCTCGTGTAATGAATAAAAAATGGGAAAAATATCATGACCAAAGCACAGAGTTGGAGTCCAATACACGCTGAATGAATAGATAGAGAGCTGCGCGATCAATCAATACGTAACCTCATTTAGGTATATATCTCTCCAGTAATCTGGAATCTGGTTTAATACATTGACGCAAGTGATCATGTCAGAATAAAGACAGATAAGCTTATCATAAGGTCTCAATATAATATTATTGTAGAGATGATTTTTATGTCTGAAAGAAAGTAAAGTATCTACTTATAATATCAGGGTGAGATTATTATAACTCATAGTACCGATATACTGCGGTGAGAAATTGTTAGCAGTTTAAATATCCTATATTAACTATATATAAGGACTACATTATTAGTAATAGTATTAATCGATAAATATATATATAATTTACGTATAGTATAATATATATATTATAATATAATATATCATATAATAGTATAATAGTATAATAATAGTATAATAATTAATAAATATAGTATATATAATAATATATTATATAATAATATAATATATATTATAATATAATATAGTATATAAGTATATTAATATATATATCATACTATTAATATGATAATATTAATAGTAGTTATTAATATATTATGATAACTATAATATCAACTTTACCAAACCTTCAATTTGAGCTACCCTACTACTAATAATGAAAGTCTGCTACGCTCTTTAAATTAATAATAGGTTATAATATAGGAGATATATTATATAATAATGAGTAATATCATTAGTTTAATAAAAAGATAATATAATAGATAGTGCAGAATATAATATATTATTGAGATTTGGAGTGGAAAAAGAAGACATATGATGAATCCGAAAACTATGCGAAGGTGGTATTAAGTACGAGGCTTAGAGGTAACAGAGATGTCTGGCAGAACGAAGGACTATCTCTGTAAACGTTGAGGTAAATTGGCAGGTATATAGCCATTCACTATAGTATACATTGAAAAAGTGAAGAGTAGGAACGAAAGAGAGCGTAAATAGTGGAGATTGAGCAATTTTGACAAAACAATCACTTGAAGAGAATATGTCAGAAGAGAAATAGTAGACGTTATGATTTTAGCAATTTTATTGGAAGGAAACAGTTTCAATATAGTATGAGATCTAACAGGTATGAAATATAAGATATTTATTAGCTTAATACCAGATTTTTCGGGTAGTCGACAAGCATATTTGTGGCGACGATTCACTGTACTTCTTCCCTACATTTGGAGTTCTCCGTCGCGAGGGAATCAATTATTCACGGTCACCATCTCGGCAACGGATCCTAATAACTTAGTGCGATTGCCAGATAACAAAAACCAACCAGATTGTGAGGCTGCTCAATCTCTCTCCTAGGCCGCTTGACAGTCGTTGAGTGGCTACGGATTCCGCGAATTACAGCTTCCGTCTCTTATGTTTATGGTCTACTGCTCTACCGGTTAAGTAAGCGTAACTTATAAGTCATCTCGAGTTCAGGAGGTGTCTCTCCATAGTTTATGTATAATTCTAATCTTGGCATTACGAACATTGAAAACTATATATATAAAGACAAATCAAGACTATTCAGACATTACTTATTCCTTTATTCTTGATCGATATTCAATTACACTGTTGGTCTCGGCAAGTGCATTTTCCATTATCTGACTTGGGAACTTCCTCAATACAGCACAGTGCTTTGTCGGAGACCTGGCACTGGTGTGATTATACTTAGACACGATTAGTGTAATAGTCTCAGTCTCTATCCTCATGGTCTCTCTTCGCTACCTATATATCGAGCAATCAATCGGTTGCTTTCACCACTCACCCTCTCAAGATCTCAATCCTCTCCTGTTCACGTCTCCATTCACGATCCTCATTCTCTCAATTGTTTAAATTCTATTAGATACTATACTGGCGTTCACTACACGTGTCTCTCTACTTCGCATCCCTCTCTCATACTCAATATTAACGAGATAACTAAATAGCTTAACAGTAGTTATATGATTCTTGTATTGTTACATTATACCTACTATCTCCTTATCACTAAATTATTACCCACCCAGTATTTACACTTATATATCATACAACTCTCTCGTACTATATCTCAGTCTCCTCAACTTACGTCTTACTTCATTCAATAGTCTCTTTACCTCCTTCTCTCTATTTACCACAACTACATGATATATTTCCGTCATTTTCTGGCGTTATAGTTCAAATATATCAACGGCTCGCTGCTGTGCTAGGCTGCGGTGTGTTGTGGTAGATGAATATGCTGTAGTTGTACTAGATCGTGGTTCTCTCAACTCGTTAGGTGTCGTCTCGCGCATGCTCTATGGGATCACTTTCGAGAACTCACATAATCAATAGTAAGCTCTGAACGGCACGAGATCAGTATCGTCTGGTGGAGAACTAGTAGAGAACAGGGCAAAGTTAAGATCAAGATTTTATCTAAGGGGCTTAGTGTATGAACAGAGAAACGAATATACAGAAGTTGTACGCCTCCAACGCTCTAGAGAGACTCCCCACCGTCGCAGGATATTTGGCTGGGAACCAGTCACATCAATGAATGCGTGAAGGTCTAAAGAAGTACTGCGCGCAGATCGAGCAAAAATGTTTTCTGGCGGAACAGACTTGAAGATATAGAACGGAGGTAAAAAAAGAACAGCCAAAGGAGAGATCAACGTTGCAGTAGAACAAAGTATAATATCTAAAGGAGGTAAAGAAAGTGATATCTGTATAACTAGTGTATATAAGGCCCTATATATATAAGAGTAGGACGAATAATGGTATAGTGATTATATAGTATACGTATTATAGTTGTATATAATACTAATAAGCGATACTAGCTAATATATATTCTATAGTTAGATAACGTAGTCTAATTACTATAGGAAGCCATTACCTAACTTAGAAGATGAATAGAAATATAAATAAATTACCAATTCAGGATCCATAGATAAAATCTCCATTTTCTGTTTTCACGTCCGACTTTCTTATTCACTACGACAGCTAATATATCCAGTTATAACATCTCAAATAAAAATTTAGTAGAACATACAGTCATTCCTTTTTAAAATACTCACTTATCTCACTCGGACCATTCCTATTCTCATACTTCTGGGTTCTTACATTTTACATTTGGCTATTGAGTGTACATTCAATCAATCATTACTAGTAACTCTACTTCACTTTTCTATATACTCCTTGCAATCTCACTATTCATTCTATCATTATCTCACTCAAAGTTTATCTTTCATAATATATAATAAGCACATAAGATCGAATGCATTTCTTCAGGATCTATTGAAATTATATAGGTATCTACGGTTTGATGGAATATATCCATTACGTATTATCCTAAACTTAAATTCTCAGAGAGGGGAGATACTAAATAGAGGATTATCGATTGAGTGGTTTTCTGATTCTCTAATATTACCGGGTAGTCATTGGAGCTTTTATCTCAACCTTTTCTCTAAATATTCTCTTCATATGTTTTGCAGACTGGTTTAAGACAAGTGGAATTTCTCTTGGGTAGGTTATTTATGTACGATCTTTATATTGTATCTCATTTTATTACTTAATATATATTATATATATATGGCACTATATTCTTTAACTTTGTGCCAGCAATAACAGCGTCGGTAGCGTGGACTGCCAAATGTACACTCTGTACGCCAGACAGACCAACAAGCATGTAAAACAGTTAAATTGAGAATATAATATTGTGAGATCCATAGATTATGATCTTCTCTCCCTCTTTTATCGAGCATTTACTAGGGGGTACGAGTCTTCAATCGGGTTATGTACGCGGAGGCGAGTCTAGCAGTCGCTGCAGGAAACTACACACATGTGTCAGCTGGTTTGATCACAATAGTCGGTGATCTCTATGTACTGCATTATCATTACCTATGCGAGAACGTCTTCCCATCTATTCATTCTGATCTCCTCGCGTCTCATGCCGGGAAGCCCCTGTAGTTATGCACACTATTTGGTAATAGGAGAAAAAAAAAAGAAAGAGTTTCTCCTGCACACACTTCCTTGGTATTGGTTTGGAACGTATTAGGAGTATGTCTATACGAATAACATAGCTCAGAATTGTTAGATAACTATTGGGCATATCGGTTTTTCTTGTAATAGGAAACGATTTTCTCCGTCTTTGGAAATACACTTATGGATTGATGTAGCGGCAGTGAAATAAAGATTATTTATCACTCACTTTATCGTGGAGCTATACCTACTCGCTAATGCATTCGCTTATCATTATGAGTGTGCGTGCTCTCCTCTCTCTTTGTGCACATTGTTGAATTACTCTCTTTCTGCTCACTTCTGCTGACATTAATTATTATGGGCCTGCACACATACTTAAAGATATATATACCCTATTTGTTCTTCTACTTTCTATATTTATTTCAGGGCCATAATATCACTTTTCACAAAAATATTCGGGTAAATTATCCTTCATTTATTGGAGGTACCTTCATTAACTTCTTCAGGGCTATCATATATCAACTTTGTGCTGTCATTTTCTCGGTTCCTTCTAATAACTCATACTAATATATACTTTGGGACTGAGTCCTCTCTTCTACCTTTTTCATCGGTTCTTATATATATCCTCCAATCTTTCTACTACCTTTTATTGGAGTTCTAAAATTATCTTTATTTAAAGTTTTTTTTATATAATATTTCCCTGTTCTTGTAGCATTCTCATGTAGGGATTATCATACTTTAATCACCATTTACTCTCTTTTACCTTTATTTGGCATCAATATCTAAATCACCACCACCAGTCGTCATCAACCACTCGAGGCAATGTTATACAACACCACCAAACCAACATCGATTCCTTTAACAATGCGTATTTGATACGTATACATAGTATAATGTATGAATATAATTAATAGCTACACTATGAATCTCTGTATTGAGATTCTCCTGTATTATATATATATACTATACTATTTGACGAATCACTATTTATAAGTCCCTTTGTTTGAAATAATAAATAAACATTCAAGAATCTTCAGTCCTTACTTCAAATATCAGAGAAATCTATCAGCATCTTCTCAATGATTCTTACCTATATCTTCCATATACTATTATCATATATATATAACTGTCTACATTGTCCACCCGTCTATTATATTCCTTCACCTCGCGCAATTATATAGTGATATCATCCATAATATCAGATAACAGATACTAATATCTATTCTCTTCTCCGTCTTCTTTAATCATTCTCCTCCAACATTTTACCTGAACTTGTTTATCTCATCTTCTATAGCTTAAGAGTTACCTGTCGTCAGCTATAAGACAGAAAATTATTGGATCATGTGGATATACCTTAATTAAGCAAACATTAAGAGGACTAATATGAGAATTTTTCGCAATTATTTGTCTTCTAGGACAATTGAAATACTTTTTTTATTTACCTTTAATTAAAGGTTGCATTCTTCAGTCAGTCTTTCGTGAGTGAGAACTTTAAAACTATTAGTCTGTATGAAAACGGGAACATCTCGGCTTATCATTAATTTTGAAACTACTATATTTTTTTCTGTGAAATACGAGGATTGGTACATTATTATAACGAAAAATACATATTAAGAACTTCATTTTTATTTATTTTTTTTGGAAAACACTATGTATCATTCTGTACTCCATTTTCTTTATTCCATATACCTCGGTCAATACTCTCTCAATTACGAGGTGTTACTCTATGTTCTATAATTCCGATCAGAAGTAGTTACGTAAAGGTTCAATATGTGAGAGTATTTAATTATATTCCGTCGCGCGGCTTGAAGACTGTGTCTCTCTCGCTGATTCTGAAATTATGGGTGTGATTAGATAGACAGCCGCCGCAGGAGTAGAAATTTCCCCCCACGGTCCGGGTGCGGATTCGATATTTTGCATATATATGCGACTATTTACATGGTATATCAAGTCCCAGAGTTGATGCATGAGCACGTCCCTTCGTAAAACGAACTACTACATAATTTCAGTAGTATTATCCTACTTTATATCAACTCAATACAGTAATTTACTGACAATATTTACTGATACGTAGCGCCATCTTAATCTTAAAATCATTTATTCATTACTGGTACCAATAATCTAGTGGTATATCTACGGTCTGTATACCATATATATATAATAGGTTCTGTCTTACTCATCTCAACGATTTAACTGCACTGATTGAAGTATATAATATATATATATTATAATTAATATATAATATATTAATTAATTATATAATATATTATATTATATATATATATATACTATATATATATATTAATATATATAATATATTATAACATAATATATAATATTTATATTAATATATATTATATATATTAATATAATATATATTATATATATATATATATTATTTAAAAAATATCTGGGTGAAACAACTAAAATTATATACGAGTTTATCCATTGAAAAATATAAAAAAAATTACAATAACAGTGGAGTCTTTGTGAGTAGGATTTAACTGTAGTAAACGAGATAATACGTAATATAACACACGTTACAGTATAATTTTTAATAAAGGGGTAGCGTATTACTACGTTACATTCGTTAACATATTTTTAAATGTTATATGATGCGTACCGTTTTGTAATATCATTTAACAATTGTTTCTATAGGGTTGTTAGGCCCACGTTCACCGGAGAAACGTTATTAGTGCCACACTTACTGTATATATATATTATATATATATATATATATATATATATTTATTTATATATATTAATAATATATATTATAATATTAATATAAATTATCTTGACTAGGACTAAAAGATAAAATAAATTTAGGAACTCTGATAACAATATATATATAATACTATAGTAATAATATTAATATATATAATATATATATATATATATATACTATATAATATTAATTATAATATTAGTATATATAATATATATCATATATATTATTAATATATATATTATATATAATATTATATATTTATAATATATATAATATATATATATAAGGAGTATAGTATATATGAGGTTTTTAGTCAGGAGATGGTAGAGAGAGCTCAAAGTGCACCTAAGTAGTGCAAAAAAGAGTATCTTTAATGTTAGAGCTACATAGACAGTCGTAATTACAAATAGATAGGTTAAGGGGGGGTAGGGGTTACATTATTTAAAAGAGTATCTAACATATTACATATCACCATACTCCATATCGCATGAGAAGATTTACTAATTTTATTATAATTTTAATAGAGATAGTATATTATTTAATTTTCTCCCTATCATAGTAATGTCTTGGTACGGATATTTTACTATATCTTAAACTCAGAGGAATAAAAACATATTATAATGTATTAATATTAATTTAAAATAAAATATATAAAAATTTTTAACATTTTTATTAAGATATTATTCTATCGAAATAGTCTCATATCTATATACTATTAATATTATTTATATTATATTTATGTTATGTTAATTTGATATAAAGATTTATATATAATATAAATTTACTAGGATAGGTGACTGGGTCACTTAATTCTAGGGAATATAATTAATTAATACTTCGTGAGATCGGGTCCTAACTTAACTTATATAATATATCGTGGCGGAAAAACTGAATAAATAAATTGGTTTAAACTATAAAACTCATACGTTGATATTATTAAAATTTGGAGGTTCTTAATGGATTTTATTATCTATACAATAACACGGATGATTTATAGGGATTTGGAGCTCGATAAGCTCAAATTATGTTATCATGTATTATATATAGTATATACTACTAGTATCTTTATAAAGAATAACATATATATTAAATAAGTGACTTTGTGTGTGTGTGTATGTAGATTAATAATTATTTGTCGTATTATTATTAAATTTATGTATATTTATTTTTATTATCTATAATAATCGATATCTATTTTTATCTACTAGAAAACATTTGGCATGGAGAATTTTAGCATATATTCGAGATAGCTGAGAGCATATTATGAGCTCCACGTGGATTAAGTTATTCTACATAAAATAAATATTATTTATTATGAGTTGACTAGTAGGGGATAATTATAATTTAATAAATATAAAAATATTATTTCTAAAATTATTTAATAGATTTATTTAATTTAATATCATTTAATTATATTATTTATTTTATATTTATATAATTAATTATTATATATTAATTTTTATAGTATTTATATATTATATATTATAATTATTATATAAATTCGGAATTAAACATTGGTATAGCATATGAATTAGCCTGACAGCTCATAGAGCATAAAATCTCTCTCTCTCATTCTTATACTCACTATCTCTATCTCTCGTATAGTATCAATCTTACTATCTCTTCTCTATATAATATCTCTCTCCTACTCTCATCTACCTCTCTATTATATCATCTTCATTACTCACTCTCAGGTTACTTATCATCTCTTATATCGTTCTCATAATTAAATATATATTTATATATTACTATTAATCATATTAATATATATATAATATAATTAATCTATTATATATATTATATATAATATTAATATAATATACTATATATTATTATTATTATAATACTATATTAATATACTATATATTTATTATATGATATTATAATATTAAGTTTAATAATCGACCTTTTTATAAAATAATCTAAAATTATAATAAAATTACATATTATTAGATATAGTCACCATAAATAACTAATATTTAATTTATTATATTATATTAAATGTAATAAATATATAAAAAATATTAATAAATATATATATTAAATAATATATATAATATATTATATTATTTAATATTTATACTGTATATAAAAATTATTTTCAATTTTTTATAGCGTTATTATATTAATTTTTATAATATTTAGCTTAATTTTTTATACGCATCTTTTATCTATATAAAATTAAATGAACTTTTTGCAAAAATTATATATATGAGGATTGTCTTAATTATATTTATTTTAACGATTTTATCTAATATAAATCGGGTCATTGATATTATTATCGTATATAAAAAACTCATATTCGATTTATTCAGAAATAATAATTGCTTTTATGTTTTTAATTTAATCGTATAAATTAGTAATATGAGATAATATAAACTGAATATATATGTTATTTATATATCCTTACTCTTATACATATATCTCTTGAATTCGAAGCTCTATTATTACTATTTAGATTGGTTAATTTATTAATTATTATATATTTTTATTACTAATTATTTAGCTTTTTTGTAATTATATATCTTTTTAAGCTGAGTTTGGCTAGGACATCTATATGCTTGTATTACTTTTAAATATGTAATACTCTACACACTTCATACATCGGGTACGAAGGCAGAGTAAAGGGAGAGAAATGTGGGCTTCAAAATAAGTGTTCGCGTTTAGACCTGTAGTTGGTTTATTAAGTTAAGTTTAATACTGTTATATAGTTTTAGAGTACATTATTTTATAGTTACATGGAGGAGCGCCGGAACAAGGTAATCTACACTAATAACGGAAAATTTATGGGCTGAGGATAGTAAGTGAAAGGTTCAGACAACGATATAGAAATCGATTTGCGTCTGGACCACGGGGTGCAACGGTGATGTTAGGGTGTGTTAGTGTTGGTGTTGTGTGGCTGTGTGGGGTGTTGTGTGTTACATTGAGTGTGTAGTGTTGATGTGTGTGTGTGGTGTGGCAGACTGGTAGTGGTATGTGTTGATGTGTGAAGAGTAATGGGATTGGACGGGCGGGACACCAGGAGGGATGGGTGAGTAACATTTAATAAGGTGGGCGGATGTGAACCTTAACGTTCAGAGTAGTGTAGGAAGGAAAC
>JABUQX010078778.1:22500-27500 GCA_015478945.1 Trachelipus rathkii
CCTTTTCGAATTCTAAATGGTTCTGTGACCTCTCCCTTTTATGTATGAAGAAATTTTTCAAATAAAGGACCTAAATTTCAAGCAACTTCGTCTCTACATATGTCAAGCAATGTTTCTCTCGTAACTACAGCTTTGAAAACTATTTACGTGCGCATTGATCAAATCATGGATACATTAGAAACGCCTTATACTGGACCTTTCATTTGGATTCAACGTTCGATCGATGTTGCCTATTTAACTTGTGAATAATTCAATTGTTTCATATCCATAATTATGTATAAACATTTTTGTATTTTTATGCATTTAAATGTTCGTATGTTTGTTTATATCTAACGGATATAACCAAATATGCATGCGTTTAAATGCACCTTTTATTTTCTGTATATATAACATTGTATTTTTATGTATTCAAATATTTGTATATATGTTTAGATCTTCGGATGTAACCAGTTATGCTCGTATTTGAATATTATTTATATTTCATGTATACTATTTTTGCCTTCAAATGTTTGTATGTCTACTTATGTCTTCGGACATAATTAGATATGTTTTCATTTGAAAGTATTTTATGTATGTATTTTACTTATTCTTTTTACCTCATTGACATGTTTTATATGTTTGTGTGCATTGTTAAATGCCCACAAATATGTATACATTTGAATGAAGGTTAATTTTTATATCTTGTATAATTATTATAACATACTTTCTCACTCCGTGTTTAGCGCAGGAAGTAATGTAGCACTCCATTATAACTTTGTAAAAATTTTAATTTATGTTCGTACTTATGCTAAGATTTGCGCGAGCAAAATTTTAGCATAAGTCAAAATGAAATAATATATAAACCCGTCCGTTTGAGATACTCTTCAGTCAGTCAGATAAAATTAACAATAAGAATCAGAAGAAATAAATTCACTCAAGATACTCTCTCCAGAAATCCTCCCGGCAAGAGAGGTAAATTTCAAGGAAAGGGCTGCGACTTGAATTTCGATCACAAATTTTCGCTAAACGAAGAGTCAGAGGCAATTGTGGAAAACACGCTGGAAAAGGCTGTGACTACCAATTCGCCTACGAAGAGAGAGTATCTCAACAGAAGGGACTTTTGTTACTTTTATACTTTCATTGCATATTTACTTATGTTGAATAAAAACATCATTTCAAATATGGATCTTTAAATTACCAACCTCTTATATAGGGTGCTTGCTCTTAAAGAAGCCACCAATCTAGCAAAGTACGACCTATATATATATATATATATATATATATATATATATATATATATATATATATATATATATATATATATATATATATATATATATATATATATATATATATTTATATATATATATATATATATATATATATATATCAAGAGAAGTATAGATACCGAAAGAGTGAAATTTAGATACGAAAGCTTTCGATATGTCTAGCGCGATGGTAAGAGATTCACAGAAATGTCGAAGGGCTGAGAACCAAAAATTAGAGAGAAGGGAAAGCATGAAACCTTGACAGAATGTTTCTTAGGAAAGCTCTTTTGGTTATCAGAGAAAAAAGATTTGATAAGTTGACATGATTCCTAATTTTTCTGTTAAGGCTAGATTCGGAAAAATTTAGAATGGACGGATGTTAAAGTGATAGAACGATGGTTTGAGGATTTGGAGTGGTCCACCTTTTTTTCGGTACAGGCTGAATGAGCAAAAGATTTCAGCTAGAAGAGAAGATCAAAGTTGATAGACAGAGAAGAAATAGTTTATACCAAGGCAGGAAAAAAGCTCGGAAGGACAAGTTTTAAGAATCACAGGAGGAGTACAATCAGGACCGTAAGCCTTCTTAGTATTAAGTTTAGGGAGAAAAGAAATAACGTCTTTAGAAGAAATTACAATGTTAGGCAGAAATGAGTTGGAGGGATGTGTAGATTGAGAAATAGGACTCATGTCCATTATCTGTGACTAATATAGCCGAAGTCAATTTTTTTTCATAATTTACGTTATCGAAAAAAATGTATAACAACGCGCATAGCGAAAAAAGTTTGAACTTTTTCCTATGCATTAATATAACTTTATTACTGCATGTTTAGTTGTGAATTTGTTTATTGAAACAATGGAAAGTGAAATAAATTATACACTAATGTAAGCTTGGTTAGGTTAAGTAAGGTTGTTAAGTTACGTTAGTTTACATAGACTTAAACTTGTTTTTATAATATTTTTAAAGGTTTGAAGCTCTTTTATTACAATATCGTTTTATTTTGAATTTTATCACAATACAGTTTCATTTTGACTTTAATCAATTAAAAATCTGTTCGGATCCATGCAATTGATATGGATAAAACTCACTCACGGATAGTAGACATGATCCAGGATCCATTAATTGTCGAAGATGGAATTAGAGGCAAAGGTTTGATCGAAGAATTCAGCTTTTGCGTAAGGTTAAACGACAGTCGTACCGACTGAAGTTACTAGAGGAGGGGAAAAAGGAAGAACCAAAGTTAGGATTAACATTTTTGTGCATAATGCCAGAAATGACGAGAGGAAGAGGAGCCAGAAAGATTGCTGCATTTTCTAAGGATAAAGGAGCCTTTAGTGTTACGGGGAATAGATTTTGCACGATTCCAGAATGAAATATATGTTGCGTGAGTTTCTTAAGTTTGAAGATGACGTTAATGCCTTCTGTCAGACAAATCCATCCAGGTTCGGTGCTCTTCTGTTTTATTACTCCACTTTACTCTGGATGAAGGCATTCCGCAGGGCAGTGCTCTAATATTATTATTATTTGCTCTCTGATTCAATGCCATCGTTACCTCTATCCCAGAGACGGTCAAATTTTTTCTCTATTTTGATGACATGGAATCATATATTGCAGGTGACAGGCTGCCATTTCTTGAAAAGCAATTTCAACTAGCTATTGAGACTCTTTCACAATGGGGTAATTCCCATGGCTTCCATTTCTCACTCATCAAACCCTCAGCAGTAATATATAGGAAAAAAGGGAGTCGAGGAACCTGCCACCTTCCTCCCGCGAACCTAACCTTATATGGTTCACTCCTTCCTGTAATTTCACAAGTTAAATTTCTAGGACTCATTCTAGATGACCACCTAACTTACTCACCGAACATTAAACTCCTGAAAACGAATTGTTATCGCGTGATTGACCTATTACTCATCTCGCCTCAAAATCTTTGGATGCTGATCGCAAGTTCCTTTTATGTCTTCACACTACCCTAATCCTATCGAAACCGGACTATGGGTGGGTAGTATATAGTCAGGCCTCCCCAACTCTACTACACCTGTTAGATCCCATCCAAAACGTGGCAATCCGTATCTCCACTGGAGCCTTCCGATCACCTCCGGGTTTGCCTTAAAGATGAATCCGATGTGATGCCACTCTCTCTTCCAAAGGAATACATCATGTTCACAAGTTATCTTCACTTTCAAACCCCAATACCAACTGCTCTAACACCGATTCTGCGAGAGATACCTCAGAATCCTCCTTACTGGCCATTTGCAAACACAGTTTATAGCATCCTTAACTTCCTCAACACCCCTTTTGCAAAAGGTGCTGCCTTCTCTTATGATGAAGGGTATACACCTTGGCTATTCCCTGCTCCCACCATTTGCCTGGTCCTGACCTCTCTCTCCAAATCTAGTCACCCTGCTGCCTTGTTAAAGGTAAAATTCTTGTTTCCTTCCGCAGATCACCGGGAATTTACTCCAGTGTTTACTGACGGCTCTAAAACAGGGGACAGTGTGTGTGTATCATTCCTGACCGCAACCTCTCCCAAAACCTCCCCCTTCATGCTTCAATTACAACGGCAGAATTAATAGCTATAATGATTGCCCTTTCTTGAATTCTATTCCTAAACCAAGACTACTTTGATGTCACTTATTCAGATTTGCTCAGCTGCCTCCAGGAACTTAAACCCCCTTTTTCTAAAAACACATGGGTATCCGCATACAGCAACTTCATCGGCTGCCCACTCTCGTAAGGAACAAATTATATGTTGGAACCTTCTCTCACTTAGAGGGAACTGACAACGAAATCGCTGACAGAGATACTAAAATGGCCTCCTCTCCTATCGGAGCTGTTCTAGGTACCTCCAGGATGCCATTCGGCAAGGTCGCCTCCCATCAACTGATTATTATCTTGCTCTCCGACAAGAGTGCTGGGAGAGTGATCAGCTAGGGGCGACACTTAGAAATATAAAGCCGAACATTGGTGAGGGGTCTTCCTCTCACCGACGAAAGTGCTTGCAAGAGGACATACTTGCACACCTCCATATTGGCCACCCCAATATCACTCACAGCCATTACATGTCACGGATCCCTCCTCCCATCTGCAAATTTTCCGTCGCCATACCCAGCAATCTGTTCACCATATATCCATTGATTGTCACACACTGGACCCCATTCGCCGTCATCATTTTCCTACTTTATGATCCATAACACCTTCTAAAAGGTTATCCCATTCTTATCTAAATCCTCCCACTTTAACAGTAACTCTATTTTCTCTTACCTTCAAGAGTTGAATATTTTTGCAACATATGATTTTGTTATGTATTATTAGGACTATTTATAATGTAATGACATCTTTTAATTTAGCTTTTAACTTATTTTTGACTGAGTAATCATTTCGCCATCCAAATTTTCTTTGCCATTTAAATTATATAATGAACCAGGATTAACCCATGGAGTTGATTAATTATTCAACCCGGTGTGGCCACTTCTCTGTAGGCCGTGGTGGGTCCTGCACATAACTCAAATATATATATATATATATTATATATATATATATATATATAATTATATATATATATATATATTATATATATATATATATATATATATATATATATATATATATATGACATTAAAACCAAAACAAATTTAAATATTTATAAAGTTTCACTGACCGACTAGTTTCAGATGACTATATCAAACAGTAAATAAGCAGAATTAATAAATTGTTAAATATCATAAAATATTAAATATAAATAACAAAATTCA
>JABUQX010078778.1:42500-45000 GCA_015478945.1 Trachelipus rathkii
GATAAAGTAATGTATGTAAGAAACGCTCGCAATTTAGTAAATAAGTTGAATGTGAACAAGTTGAAGCTGAATAAATGCTGGAGCAAATGAATGGAAGCAATTGTTAGCGTGCAAAGAAGTAATGTGGGTGTGGTAAAGTAAGGAGTAAGATGATAACAAATGTGAGTGGTGGCATGAAGAGTGATGCAAAGCGGTTAAAATTAAAAAAGAAGCGTGGTTGACATGTACTAAAAGCAAGTGATGAAGTTTCAAAAGAAAGATGCTTGGAATTATATAAGGAGGAAAAATGGAATGCTAAAAAGATGCATACGTAAGAGAAAAGAAGAGTAAATGAACAGTTTGGAAAGGAGGATGAATGGGACATCAAAGAATAGGAAGCTCCTCTGGAAGGAAGTGCGAAAGGTTAGAATTAGAAATAAGGGAAACCTGCTTAGAATAATGAATTGGGATGGTGTTTTTGTAACTGATGAAATTGGATGTAGTGAGTGTGGAAGAAACACTTTGAAAATCTGTATATATTGGCAGTAATGATGAGGTGAAAATGACTGTGTGTGGGTTTGATGGTACAAAAAGGAATAGGTATTTGGGATGAGGTTATTAGCAAAGAGGAGGAAATGGGTAGAGTGAGAAAGTTGAAGAATGGTAAATCTGCAGGTATAGATGAAATTACTGGTGAAATGATCAGAACGGAGGCAAGATGGTGATTGATTGGATCTTGAAGTTGTGTAATAAAGCGTTTATGGAGGGTAAGTTCGAGGATATAAGGGTAAGGAGATAAAGGAAACTGTTGAAATTATAGGGTATTTAGTTTATTGAGTGTTGTAGGGAAGATATGAGCTGTCAGTTTTGGTCGAAAGAGTGGGCCGAGTGACTGAAGGACTGTTTTGAGTAAAGAACAATGGCGTTTTAGGATAGTAGAAGGATGTGTGGATCAAATGCTTTACCATTGAAGCAAATGAATAGGAAAAATGAGATGAGAGAGGAGAATAAATTTGTATTTAGGTTTTATGGGATTGCAACAGGGGTATGAATAGAGTTAATAGGGAAGCCTTATGGCAGGTGTTAGTGATATATATGTGTTGGTGATAGGCTTCTGTTATGGAAACAAAAGTATGTATGACGATTGTGAGGCGTGTGTAAGAATAAATGTGTCCAAGTGATTGGTTTAGTATTATTAGCGGAGTGAGGCAGGGATGTGTTATGTCTCTTGGTTATTCAATTTGTATAAAGATGGGGTTATGGAAAGAATTGAAGGTGGGCGTGACAGGAAATGGTGTTAAATCGATGGAGATAAGTGATGGTGCCTAAACCTATTATATGCGGGTGCTTTGTTTTGTGTGGCGAATCTGAAGAGTTGAAGGAGGATTTTTAGAGACGATTTGGCAGGGTGTGTGAAAATGAAAGGTTTGAAAGTAAACGACCTAGATAGAGTTTAGGTTATGGGTTGTAAATGAAGGACAGCCTCAGTGTGAAGTGATGCTAGATGTGAGGCAGCTTGGAAACAAGTGTCTGAGTTTAAATATTTTAGGATATATTGTTGGATGAGAAGAGAACGGATGATGCAAGAGTTTAAAGTTAAGGAAAGTTGGTGAATGGAGGCAAGGCTGGCTGTGCAATTAATCGTTGTGAATGTAAAGGGACTAAGTTTTTAGTGCGCTATAAGGGTCTTACATACGGTATGTTGTTACCTGTTTTATTGTATAGTAGTGAGACTATGGTCTGGAATAAGAGTAATGAATCTATAGTTCAAATGTGTTCAGATGGAGCAATCTTCGGGGCATGCTAGCTGTGAGGAAGAATTGATTACAAATGAGGAATGAACATATTAGAGAGGTTGTGTGGTGTGAAGAAGGGGTAAATGAGAGAATAAATGAAAGTATGTTGAATGGTTTGGTCATGTGGAAAGGATGAATGAAAGTCGGTTTTTAAGCAGATGTATAATGGCGAGTGTGTGGAAAACGACCGGCTGGGAGATCGAAGAAAAGAGTGGATGAGTCAGTAAAACGACCTGTCTGAGGAGAAGAAAAGCGAGTTGGCAGAGGCGAGAATAAAGGTGGATAATAGGAGTGAGAATGGCGGGGTTCTTGTGAGGGGGTAATGGTTGTAGCCTATCTGGGTCAAGGGCTGAACTTTACACTGACGATTTACCGATAGTGAGGGCCGTCGCCAGTCCGTGAAGCTATAGGTGATTTTCTGACTGCGACGAGTCCTTACTAATTAATGGAACAGAGGGGGGGGGTAAGGGCTTGGCTTTCTTTTCGACTTTTGCATATTCTTCTACTGCTTTTCCTTTTCTGATGCTTGTTACGCACCTTACCGACCAAGTCTTGGGAGAAAAAGTAGAATGAGAATATATACTATTATATATAATATATATATAGTATATATATATATATATATATATATACTAAATTTCGTTTCTTTATTGTCATGTTACGAAATTAAGGAAATACGACTCGGAACTATGAAATTAAGTGAAAAAAAATAGAAAATTTATTTC
>JABUQX010078779.1:0-12500 GCA_015478945.1 Trachelipus rathkii
CTTTATTTTAACTCTTTTAATTTAATTTATTAAATTATTTATTGTAAATATTAATTAAATTATATAATTAATTAATAAATTGATCAACTATAATCGTTAGTAATCATTTATAATGATACCGCTATATGATGTTAATATAATTATAAATATATTGGAGTATAATTGAAATTATATGAATTAATTTAATTAATTTATAATTGTATATATTATATTATTTATATTATTTAATTATTAATTAAATTTAATTATATATATAATAATTGTATTATTTAATATATTATTATTTATTTATATTAATTATTTAGAGTTTAAATATATTATTATATTTATTATTATATTATAAATTAGTTATATTATAATTTGATTATAATTAATTTACTTATTTATGTATATATATTTGTACATTAAGTGAGACTACAACATCCTCTTTGAAAAAAAAAATTTGAAATATTATTATTTATATAATTTATCAAAATGAAAATCTGCTTTTTAACATTAAGTTCAATGAAATGAAATATTCTATATATATTATTTATAATTATTATATGAATATATTAATTATTATATATAATTATTATAATTATTAATGTTATAATTTATTATTATTATCAAAGCTCTAATTCTATAATTATAAATTATTTAGTTTTGCTGGTTAGTGTACGTTGGTTTGTTTGTTTTGCGTAACATGCATTTATTTAATTCTTTATTTAATCAATCAGACGTTACTATATTTAAGTTGTAGTATTTTTATAATTATTACTTATATATATAATATATAATATTTTAATTATTTATAATTAATTATATAATTTAATTATATTTATATTAATTGATTAGATATAAGAATAATTATGTTCTAATTTATTTTATTAAATATATTAAATATATATTATATTAATTTATAATATTTTAATTATGTTCTAATTTTTTTTAAAAATAAATTCGATTATATGTATGTATACAATATCTATATTGAAATATTAGTGTAAGTTTATATATTATTTAATAAATATATTATTATTATGTAATTATTTAATTAATTATTATTAATATGTAATTATTGATGCAAAAAGTGTATTTTCAATCATCTGATTTCAGTAAGAAAATTATAAAAAATTGAGTATAATTTTAATTTTCTAATATTTAATTATTTCATTGTATTTCAGAGATGTACTAGTACAAGTGAATTATGATTAAAACCCTTTTATAAAATTTATTATATAATATTATTTATATTTTATTTTAATTATAATTAATTAATATTATAATAATTTAGTATTTAATATTTTATTATCGTATTAAAATAATAGTATAATCATATTAACAGTGATTTACATTATATATTTACAGTATGGAATATTTATAATATTTATATAAGTTATATTGCAAAAATGTGGGGGCGTGGCATCTAAAGAAATATTATTAATTGGATCATCAAGCCACTTCAGATTATTTGATTAATACTGTAGTATGTGGGTGTGATAATATATTTACAGTAAGCTTCGAGATATTTTGTACATTATTTGTGAGTGGTAAATTTCTTTACTTACTTATACAAAAAAGTTTGATTGAGCGGGACTTAATCTGATAAACATGTGAGCCATGGTCAATAATTGGTATTACTTACTCATGCAAAATCTGAGCAATTTCTGATGCAGGTATTACCTATCTTCAAACAGTATTTTCATTTGAGGCCACCAATCTAGCTATTCTCCCTATATATAAACGCAATACAATTACTTCGATTTCCTATCGCACTAATTCTCCGTCGAGTGCAGCTTTCATTTAGTGCAACACCTGAAAATTATTACATTATTCTCATCTATATGTGTGAGTGAATGTTTTGTTTTAACTGCATTTCTAGAACGTTCATTGAACGAATTACAAATCATTCAGTGATTCAGTAATATAATTATGTGCTCATCTCTGTAATACTACAAAAAATATATTTCCTCGTCGCTGTTATTGATTTGTATATCATCTTATATCTTTTGAAACCTTCACTACCGAGTTCGAGTCTTGAAACATTTCTCGTCTAATCAGACTATATCAATAAGCTTCAGCAATTTGAAGGAAAAGCTCTAAAATAAATTAAGAATTGGTGCAAAGAGGTCATGATCTTCCCTCCTTCAGTAGTGCAAAGAGGCCATGATTCCTTCCTTTATGTGGTGCACAATAGTCATTATTCCTTTTTTTTTAAAAAGAATTTTATTAAAGAAAACGAGGTGATGCTCCTGCAAATTTTAGCTACACTACCTGTTTCAACGGCAACACCTGAAGGATCTTTCTCAACATTAAAACGCGCCTTAAAAACTTATCTCAGAATTCGATGGGACAAGAATGTACAACAGGATTGGCATTTACTAATAATATCAACGAAATTGATGTCAGCCCCGAAGAAGTCATAAATATTTTTGCGAAAAGTTCTAGATAGGAAAACCATGTTATATGTAATGGTAATTGTAATTATTTATATATATAGTATATATATATACTATATAAGTATGTATATATATAATAATATATATATATATTATAGTATATATATATATAATCTATATATAAGTAATATTGATATATATATATATAGTATTGTTTAGTTTTATGTACTATAATACAACTTTATATATATATATATATATATATATATATAAAAGTAGTGTTATATATATATATACCGTATATATACTATATATTATATATTATATACGTAGAACGTAATATTATCACTTTTTTCTTATTTAGTACTATGATATATATATAGATATTATACTCCCTCTAACCAAAACTTCTTTATCACGAGTAACTGTTTATAAATCGCATTGACACATTAGTATTAGAGAATATATATATTATATAATACTATATTATAGTAGCACTATATATATTATAAATATATGAGGAACAATATAAAGGATAGTAGTATTAGTATAGTATATATATATAGGTATAGGTATATAACTATATATACATAGTGATATATATATTATTACCGGTATAGTTGAAATGCACAAATAAAAAATTGTAAGAATTTGAAACTTTAATTTCTAGAAAGGGTTGGTATTGGAATCTGAAAGTCGTCGAGTCACTTTGAAGAAAATTTTTAATTCTCTTTGCCTGGCAGTTGTAGTATTCTTCAAAATCTTGCTTTTCACGAATGGTGATGATAGCTCAAAACCTTTTCAACTACCAACGCCAACCGCTGCACCAATGCAGGACAGGTGAATATATTATATTATATATAGTATATATTACCTTATTATAATATAATAATACTATATATAATATATAATTATACTAATATATATATATATATATATATATTATATGGAGTGGCTATATATATATATTTATTGTAATATATATATATATTATATAATACTATATATATTTTTATATAATATATATATATATATAGTATATATATATTATTATATATATAGTATTAATATAAATAATATATTATTATATATATAATAAGTATATATATATATATATATAGTATAGATATATATGTTTTTTTTTTGAAAATTATATATACCTTATTTATATATATATATAATATATTATATTATATATAGGTATATAATATATATATATATTATATATATATATATATATATAGTATAGTGTGTATTATATATATATATATATATATATATACATATAGTAATATATAATATATATATATATATACTATAAATATATAATATTATATATAGTATAGTATTATAGAATATATATAGTATATGTATATAGTATTTGTGTATAGATATATATAGGTACATATATATATATATATTATATATTTATATATATATATATCTATATATATATATATATATATAGATATATTTATATATATATAACTTATATTATTATATATATTTATATATATATAGTATAATTATATATAATATATTTGATATATTATATTAGTATTTATATATATATATATATAATATATATTATAATATTTATATGTAATATATATATGAATATATAGTGAGGTAGGAACTATATTACTATATAACTATATATATATAGCAATAATTTATAACTATATATTACTATATAATATTATATATATAGAATATATATATATAGTATATATATAATTATATTATAATGATATAGGTATATATAGATATATATATATATAATGTTATATATATATATAAGTATATATATATATAATAAGTATATATTTATATATATATAATTATATTTATATTTATATATATATATACTATTATATAGATTATAATATAATATATATAGTAGTATATATAGTATTATATACTGATATAGTTAATATATATATATATATATACTATATACTATATATAATTATATATAGTATATATATATATAGGTTATATATATATATTATAGTAGGAATAAGGGGAATCTGCGATAGATAATTGAAATAGGGATGGCTGGTTTCGGTAAATGATTAAATAATATGATAGAGTGTGGTGGGAACACTTGAAACTCTGCACATAACAGTGGCAGTAATGAAGAGGCGAGAGTGAATGTGTGTGTGTGTGGGTTGGGTGGTGCAAGAAGGAATAAGGTATTTGGGGATGATGGTCATTAGCAAGGAGGTGAAGGTACGTTGGATAGCAGCGAGAATGTTTTGGAGGATAGTAGAGAAATCTGACAGGATTTGGCGTGTAGTTCTGCTGATGAAATTTACCGGTGAATGACAATGTTAAAGGAGCGTAGAATTCAGGGCCGGGAGCTGCAAGTTGTCGGCTTGGTCGGCGTTTTGCCGGAAGGCCCCCATCCTCAATTGTGTGCCCGGCAGGATGCCGTCCAAAAATGGGATATGCTTACTTTATGGATTTAGTTAATCAGAGTATATCTTTGATTATTTTTTCCGTTTTAATCTTGCGCGTTTACAATCAATTTTATAGCAGTCCCGCTCAGTTGGTGTTGAATTATGGTAGCCTAATAACTTCTTTTTGTTCGCGACGATCACCTTGTTCCGTGCTAGTGTGTTCAGTATTGTGAGTGGGGAGATTTAGTTGTTTTTTGTGCGCAGGTGATAAACAGTTTGTGTCAACATGAAAGGTGTGTGGCCCAAAGGTGGCATCTCAATCGAACGAGATAGGTAGATGAAATCATGAAGACACACAAAAGCATCGAGAACTTGTTATTAAACTGGGTTAACTAGTTCCACTTCTCAGTGGTCGCAAAGTCAACCTTTGAGAGACAATAATGATTTTTTAAATACAAGTAAGTCGAATTAGTTTATTCAATACCTTTCTTGTCGACGGTCCATGCTTGCAATTTCTTCCTCACCAATGCTCATCTGTTTACTTTTAGGGTTGTTTTTATTATTATTATCTTTGTATCCATTTTGTTATTTTGTATTTTTTCTTGTTATGTATTTATTTGTATATATCTTTTTTTACATTTCTTTTTAAAATTATTTTATCTCCTGTTGCAAAAATTATTAGGCAAAAATTAAAATTTTTCGAAATTAGGAGAAAAATGTGATCCACATAAGTATATTTGAAGAATCCATACTTTTAATTATTTATATTATGCACGAGTACAATATATATATATATTCATTATGTGGTATATATAGTAGTATTTGTATATAGATATGGTTTGGAGTTAGAAAGTCTCCGCTTTGAGAAAAATAAGAACAGATAATTAATGTCTAGTATACTGGGGTGTTGGCCTTCCTCGGGTAGCGCCTTGTAGGTGTAGGAGTGTATGTAGTTATGTGCTTAATATAGCGGGTTCTAGGTTAGGGTGGTGCGGGTCCATGAGTTATGGGTGCTTATGGGGTGGGTTGGCATTTATTCAGTTATTAGTATACTATATATCAGGTTGAGTTTAGCTTAGTACTATATAATACCGGATGCTCTGGCAAAGGTGCCGACGCTTGATTGAGACGTCGGAGTGTACTCATGCATAAGCGCATGTCTATGTGTGTCTTCGAGTGAGTATGCCTTCCGAGTTTCGCGATTCCATCTCGGCAGCACTTCAGCCATTTCACTTGTTTGGTGAGTGACATTCTGTTACAAGTATATAGTAGCGTGGCGTTGCATCGAGCGCGAGGCTATACAATGATAAGTCATGTGTGTAGGTGGCTCTTTGACGTCAGTAACTGTAAGATCGAGATTTCACCTCCTTCAATGTGCGCAGGTTTACGTCTCTGGGCACTTTACAGTCGTCTTGTAGCATATGAGAGGGAAGAAGACTTCAGGTGGCCTGCTGTGCGGAGCATTGCGCGAGTTGATTTCAACATCATCCGGCCCATCTCATTTTCAATTCAGTAACGTCGGCTTCTCTCGGCAGTGACTCATCAAGAACTAATACCAGTTCTGAAACAGAAGATGAGTGATGAATGAAAATTCTACCGTAGTGTGAGAGCGTCCTGAGTGCTCTGCTTGCAGAATGGGCTGGCCTATCCAACAGGCTGATGTTATCTGCCCCAACTTGAAAATGACCCATATTGCTATTTCCATAATCAAGCATTGGTGCTATGAGATACACGCTATTCAAGGTTTTGGTGAAGAAAAGGATGCTAAATTGCGCTATTTGACCCTGTACAAAACTTTATTTGAGCCGGTGGACATGTTCCGTGGGTGGCGGTGGAGAGTGGTTTGATAAACATTCACGAAATAATGGTTCTATCATATTCCGATATTGTCCGGCTTCACGAAGTGTAGCTGCTCCAGCATGTTGCATGGACTTTGTAGGTAAAATATATAGAGATTCTACATTAAGTTACCCGGTTGGTGTCTTCTGTGGACATGAGCTCCCTTGCTGTTCCCTAAATGCCATACTTTTATAAGAGACGTCTGTGATGAGGTAAGCGTAGCGAAAAACTCTCCGTCATGGGCATCAGAGCTGCGCGAGCGAAAGGTAGATGGTTCAGGGAGCCAAATATCATTGTATTGACTTCAGCTGCCTTTCTGACCTATACTAACCCCGAGATAGGTGGTTTATATGGTAGAGGTGTTGGTCGATAGCGATAGAAGTTGTTGTGTCAACCTGTTAAATTGTTATAACTTGGTTGGTGTGTTATTCGGTGTATATATCTTAGGCATTGCGTAGAAGGGATAAATCAGAAGGGGCTTATACGCTTGACTCTCTATCAGATAATTTGATGGTATTTTTCTCGAACTGGTCACGTTCTGGTTGCAATTATGAAGTGGATTTTACAAATCACGTCCAGAAAGCACTGGATCGGAGTTAGGACTAAGAAGCCGGACTGGACGAGGTCTGTAGTTGACATTCTTTTGCCCAAAAACCTGTTAATCAACAGCTATCTAAGATAATTGGTTTCGATGTCCCGTGATATATGTTTGAAAGACCTCATAGATAGCATAAAGTAAATGGCCGGTCAGGCGTTGATGGTAGATCTATACTAGAGAGAGAAGATTATCCGCTGGATGGACCGTCCCATGTGGACGCTAGGTATATCATGTTGGCGTGGCGCTAATGCGGCGTGTACATAGAGCAAGATATCATGAAGATACGTCAGAGGAGCTTTTTAAAAATAGACAGAAGATGACGATCTGATTGAATTCGTATTTGGAATTTATGTGTAGGGCGAGAGCTATAAAAATCCAGTTAGCCACACATTAGGCATTAGCAGAGGGCCAGTGCAAAGTATTATTGCTGTTCATTTTGACGGAGCTAACAATGATGAAAACGGTTTGTTTTAACGGTTCTACAAGCTCAGTTCCCGTATATGTAAGGAGATATAATACCATCGTGTGAGTGCTTATCTGTCCACACAAGATATATATTCTAAATGCATCTTAGGTAGCTGAGCTGCACTTCACAGTGAGAGCGGATGATTGTCTTTGAACTCTTCCAATGCAGAAAACCGTTAGTTTTGGATGTGGAGCGGAGGTTGAATCGATGCTTGGCTATTCATCTTACAGCGATCCGGTCTTAATATGAACGAGAAGTGGCCCGTGAATGTGAGAGGGAAACAAAAGAAAACATATGCAACATGAGAAAAAATGCACATATTGCATAAAAATAAGAGGGTCTCAAGTTGGTGGAAGCATAACATAAAGCTCCTGTCTTCAATTGATCCGCGACGGGATTGTTTGGAAGCAATTGAGAAGCGAAACACAGAGAACTATTCAGAGTGTTTATTATCCGGTGTAAAGGAAGGTGATTCAAAGCATAATCAAGTAAATTCGTGGCAGAGAAATTTAATTCAGAGCTCATGTGGTCGCATAATATCGAAACAGCTCTATTTGGTATAGATTGTCTATTTGTTTCTTCTTTTGATATTTGAGACGAGAATTTTTGGTCCTTGAGTATTTTTTTCTTCGTGTGTATATCTGTCCTGCTCAATCTGTGCAAAGATGACTGAGTTACGTCAAAGTTATATGAGCAGATTGCCTCAGTCGCTGACCGACTGAAGAGCTTGGTGAGAGTAGAGAAGCTGCTTCAACAGTAGTGAGAGTAGAGGAGGAGTTTATACACACTTCTCAGTAGCGTCTGTATTACCGTGAAAACAAAATATTTGATAGTAATGTACAGTTAGAATGAGCAAATTAGATGATACAGTAATTAATGTAAGAAGTGAATATAGGATATACTGTCAAGAAAAAATAACTCGTCAAAGAAAAAGGTAATGCCTGGTGCAGAAATCACAATATTGATTGAACTTCTATGGAATTTCTCAACGTGCGCAAACTTATTAGATTGATCTTCTGTCAGGTTGTCTGTGTTGATCGTGCAGGATATAGTATCGAGAGAAAGATTTAAGCCCAAACAAAGTAAAGTGTTCCTTAGAAAGATTTTTGCGCGGGGGCTGGGATTGGTTGCAATAGAACTTTTCTAATGAAGATCGTAATTGCTTGATGAGTTGATCTGTTTGAGATGGAGGGTATTGTATAATGAGTTTCTGAGGAAGGCTTGTGTAGCTTGCGAGAGAGTGTATAGTCGGTATGTGAGTGAGAGGAGAGACAGGAGGGTATTTGCTTGGGCGTGCGCACAGATGAGTATGAGCCTAGTGTTTTAGCAGATCTGTATGAAAAGATCTTTCACAGTTAAAGAGAATAACGCAGAGACTAATGCTCAGAGAGAGCGAAGAGGAGTGCGTGAGGAGTGTGCCGATGGTAGAATCTGAATTGGAAGAAGACGAAAATCTTTATGGATGTTATGAGCGTTGGGCAGGTATGTCTCTGACAATAAACAACGTTTTTAGGTGTTTATACACCACGCTTTGTGCTTTGTGATTATTTGAACCTCGAACAATCTGGATTCAGCGAAAGTCATACATAGTTCGTAGCTATAGGATTGTGTTTATCTGGCGGCGCAGTTAGCTTAGCAGGTCCAGACTCTATGGATCTGTGAAGGTATTTTCTAAACAGCAGGATATGACCTGTTGACAGGAATGCATAGGTGTATAGATGTGTTAATTTTCGGTGTAATGATGGTTGTGTCTAATTCTTTTATCATCATGATGACCACGACATATCTGTGTTGAGAGAGTGGGAGAGTTTAGATGAGGAGGAGGCAGGCGCGAGAGAGAGAGCTGACATATTATAGGTCCGCTTCACGCTTGGTATAAACCAATTCTCTATCTCTATCTATTATATTATCTCGTGTGCGTGTTGAGATATTCTCTGTTGCTGCAGTACTACATTGCGTGTAGCGTGGAGAGTGAGTTTATTGAGGTTTTATGCAACTGTGTGTGTTGTTTCCGTGTGTTGTGTACTTATTATCGGAAAAATAGTTCTATTTTGCTGTTACGATGTTGAGATCAGTCGCGCTTACACTCGATATAGAGAGATACGGTTCTTTCTTGTTTAATATTATGTGCTTCATTTCATAGTCGCGAAGTGTACGAGTTATTATCCTACGGTGTGTTGTTGAGATGTTTCTCTACGCTGCGTTCCGGGCTTCCGCTGTATGTCTAGTCAGGATTTACGGACTTAAGTGTCAGGCATGCTTATGACAGGATCGTCGGCGTTGTCGCGCGTCCGTTCAGCTTTGATGATTCTGCTGTTTCCTAGTTAACTACAAATATAGGTTGGTACTTCTGACAGCCGATCCTCAATGTATGTTTAGGATGATTGATAGCAGACTCTGGTGTGTTCGTGTAATTTAATTAGGTACTCAGATCGAGCCACCGCCTCTTTACTCTGCTAGAGAGATGCTGGTGGAGCAGATGAGGTGGTGGTGTACGGGTTTGTAATCTGTGGGCTTGGAAGATTAGTCTGATCTTAGGGAAGTTTGTAACGGTACTCGTCGCTGTGTAAAGGTTGAAATGCCATCCCATTAAAGGAATGCAGCCTCTACGTTGTGGGTCTGTCTCACACTTCACGGACACAAGTTAGTCCGGAAGGCGAGCAATATACTATAATCGCTATTCTAAGGCAAGCTGATATTTCAATATCACACATGTTATCGCACATATATATAGTAGGTGTCCACTCTTGCCCGGTTGGTCTAAGATTTCGCCTGGTAAGTGGGCCCTTTTCAATCTTTAGTAAGCCGATGGCCCTCATGTACCAAGTAGAGGAGCACAGTCCCGGGCCTGGTGCGCAGATTAGTGATTCTTTGGAGTTGGTATTTTTAGAGAGTTGGAGAGAGTAACAAGGTGCCGGGTTTGTACAGGTGAGGATATTTATGTCTTGGGAGTGACAGTGAGGAGATTGCTTCGGAAGAGCAGGCTATAAGCTGGATACGGTTCTTAAGTTATATTCGGGGTATGAGGGAGAATATCTGACGCGGTAGAACTGTGTTATGATATAGGGTACATGTAGTAGCTATTAGGGTTGGTGAGTACTGAAGATTATATATCTGGTTTTGTTGATGGGTTCGTAAGAACGCGCGTACGAGTGACTGAAGGAGCTGACTCTTTGTAGAAGACCAATGGTGAGGTGCTTTGTATGAGTGAGTCTTGTGGTGAGGTGTTTGGATCTGGCTTGCGGGTCGTGGATGCTTTCTCTGGGGGTTTCGTTGGTGTCTAGTGCTCTGCGTTGACTGTTGGTGGTTTTGTGCTCTGTTGCGCTGGGTTGGTGAGACGTGGGGTGGGCTGTCTGTGTGGGAATGTGTCTAGGCCCTGTTCTGTTGGTCGGTCCTAGTTCTGCTCGTGGGTTTTTTTGTGTTTGTTGTGGCTGCGTGGCTGTGGGCGGAGATTTAGGAATATGTATCGAATATCTTTAGCATTGAATGTTAGCATAATTATATGAGAATAGTTTGACGGAGAAGAGATTAGGAAAGCGTTCGACCTTCTTTTTTGAACTTGCGTCTGAAGATGAGGTTGGAATTGAATGATTTTGCGTCGCTATTAATGCGCTGTTCTTGACGGCTGCTGTTCGATGGCCTCGCCCGACAAGGACACTGTGTGCATGGTCTTTTGATTTGGAAGCTAATAATTGTCTTATCATGCAATATTGGTAATTGGTTCGCGTATTGTTGTGGCATCCATATTCCGAATTTGTAATGAGCGATTGTTTCGTATTCGATTATTAATGATTGGAGTACTCTGTATTGGCAGTGGGATTTGCTACGTGTCGTGAGCTTCTGGCGAGTAGGTCGGTTCAATTTGTGTATTAGATGGATGGGTTATGAGAAGAATAGATAGTTTGGCGTGTCATAGAGTATTTGGTCGTGTGTTTCGAGTATGTTATGAGTGGACGAAGTGGAAGCTAAGTGTGGTCTAAGAGAGTGGCCCGTGGAACCTATTTTATTTATGCGGATGAATCTTGTGGTTTGGCCTTGTCGATGATCTGTAGAAGAGTTGAGAGGCATCGCGTAGAGGGGGCGTGTGTAGAGGTTCTGTGAAGGTGTGTAAGAGAGTGCTCGTGTGTGAGGTTTGTCTACGGCAGATTGGTTTCTGCAGGATGTCAAGCGATGTCTGGCAGCACTGAAGGATAAAGGCTGTTAGTAGTTGTCAGTGAGGTCAAGTCGCCGTCTGAAGTAATAGTCTCAACTTCCGTCATCGAGCAGCTGGAAAAAAACCAAAAAGTTTTGTTTCGGGAAAAAAAAAAGGGTTTTTTTTTTTGAAATATTTAGTATATATGTAGGATGAAAAGGGGACGGATGATGCAAGTGGTACAGGAAAGTTGGTGAATGGCCGAGAAAGGATGGCTAGTACAATTAAAATCGTTGGTGGATGTAAAGCGGACTAAGTCTTAAGTGGCGCTGAGGGTCTTACAATGAGGGGTATGCTTTTTATGTAATAATGGAGTAATGTTGAAAATTAATATACACAAACCAATAATAAATTTCTTAAGATACCGTAATTAATGTCATAGTCAAAAGCCTAAAAGTAACGGGTAAACGGCACTTCTGTTACTTTTTTCCATTCAATAGAATCGGAATAACGAATAACGGAACTACTTTCGCCTGAAGTAATTGAGTAAGCGATAACGGGAAAGCTACTTTTTTGAGTAAACGATGCCCAATGACGAGAGTGAGATAGTTTGATGTGAGTAGAATAGTGTACTATTGTTTGTTGAGTTATCTATACTATACCGTATATATAGCTGTAGATG
>JABUQX010078779.1:17500-20000 GCA_015478945.1 Trachelipus rathkii
GTTCTATGTTACTCACGTCACCTCCGTCCCGTTATATTATAGGAGTAGCGACTTTTCGCTCATGGCTCTGGTATATATATTAACTCGCGTTGTTGATTCGCTCTAGCTTGAGTCGTCCTGGCCGATTGAGTAGATGATGTAGTTCATATACTTCGTAGGTGGTGAGGTTCTAGTCGTGCGGAGTCTGTATTGAGCTACTTGTTATCGGCTTGGGTTATGAGTGAGCAGCTGTCGTTTATTAGACTAGGCTATGAGAGTTAATCTATGTATCTAGTAGCAGGGTGCGTGTGAGATCACTGTGCAGGTAGTAATTAAGACTTTTCGGGTCGCAGCTGAGTTATTGTGGCTAGCGACTGATGTCTCTTATTCTGATGCGTGCTGCGGCTGATGTTGTGTCAGGTCTCTTACGGGGGCACTGGCTGAGAGTGTTCTACTGGTCTCGTTTGCTGTTCGTTAATCTATAGCGGTGTATGGTTTGAGCTTTATAGTTTGGCCTCGCAGTAGGTGTTACTCGGTCATTATAAAATTTCACATTTCTTATGGAAAGGTAAACATGGAGCATGTAATTGATTTTAGATTGGCTTCTTACAGTAATGGCTTGGGCAATGAGACTACCTATCTCAGCTACGCTTTCAATAAAAGTAACGGAATACAAGGTTAAAACCGCAAATGCCTAAAATATTTACTCCTGAGAAGAACCGGGGTTTCATGAAAATTTGTATGTCAAACTTGATAAAGAAAAAATGTCTGTGGTTTATGTTGTTCTCGTTACTCCTTCTTCACGACGCACACAGCCCTAAGGCTGTGGGACAGTGTATGCCATCAAATTCATGGTGATCGGGGGTGGGGACGCGCTCATGTTTCAGTACAATCCTCTCGCACGTCTGACGACCCCGGAAATGTCACGCAGGAAGTCACGCGGTCGTGAAAAGATGATATAGGTATGAGTGGCGCCACAAGTTGGCACATCGAGATGATACTGTACTTGTATTGGGTATCTAGTGAAGCTTATATATGTGCTGCGCCTGTAATGACGTTCAACACTGGCATAAGATGGTGTGGGATTCCGAGGAGATGCTGATTACATGGCATATGTAACTCTAAGGCGGTAGAGTGAACATAGCCCCTGGTCCATGGCAAATAATACCAGTTCGATCGAGGTGCGAGCTCAAGACATGTGCGCTGCTTTACCTTTGTATAATCGAATTAGCACGAGACAGGATAGAATTGGTTGCCGAACTTGGCATGCACAGCCTAAGCAGCCTGCTTCCTAGTGAAATTATTGCGCGGACGGAGGGGTATGCCTGATCTGTCGTGTGATGCGGTCAACGCCAGGCTATATGCTGGCACTGGTACGGTTCATTGCGAATGCGGCACGGGTACGGAGAGATGCGCGCGCTCGTTGGACGCTGACAGATATTGCCAGATGAGCACGTTATGTTGGTTAGCGTCGTCATGGAGAGCGGGCGACTGATTTAATCTAAGGACGATATTAGTTCTGACTTAGCGCGCACAGGTGCTAGCTATGGATGACCAGCGGCAAGACGTGCTGACTCGGAGCGCGGACTCCGCTGGCCGGGCTCCAGCGACCGAGTTCCCGCGTCCACTCACTCTGCCTCGCGAGACTTCTGCACACATTGAGGGATCGTAGCCTGTGAGACTCACATATCGTCGTTACCGACGCACAGCGCTGACGAGTATGGCTCATAAGACGGTCCACTACGCATTTAGTAATTTTCAGAACATGAAAGAAGTGCAATGATTACTATTATTCAGAGTGGTGGGGGTTGGATGATACGTGAGCATTGTGTAAAGGCATATTACGTTGAGCGAATTAACGACACAGCTCGTAATTGAGGGCTCTAATATATTAGTATGTCTTGACCTATAGGCGTTATATATTAGCGGCTGAGCGCCCCTAGGTACGTGGAGTACAGTTGGGTATATATAGTTGACGGAGATGAATGTAATCGATGTGTTCATTAGATCAGTCACAGCGACGCTGTTAAGTAGTAGACAGTGGGTATAAGTGTGAGGATTCGCCGCTAAGAACGACGCTGGTTCTAGTTCTATCAGTATAGTGCGAGTAACTGTCAGAGGCGCCGTATGTAATTATGAGCGGGGGGTGCTTGAGTAGTCGAATACTTATCTGATCTAGATGAGCTGTAGGAGCTAGAGTATAAGTGTACTATATATATATAGTAAATATAATATTAATAGTAATAAGGGTTATTATATTATATTATAGTTACAATGTTATAGGAATGGCAACTATAGGATATATATATATATATAACTAAATATAATAATATATATAATTAGGAATTTTGTAAATTTTAACATATCCGTCACTCTATATGTTTTAATATATGTATATAGATATATATATGTACTGTATACTATTAATATAAATATATATAGTATGTTATATATATTATACGATATTAATATGTATACTATATTATATTATATATATATATATATATATATATTATATATA